>VWZZ01008516.1:17437-80792 GCA_013399095.1 Psophia crepitans
GCTCCCCGGGCTGTCGCGCAGAGGTGACCCTGCGCGGAGCCAGCCCTTGGGCTGGGAGGCGAGGCACCCTGCCCGGGCAGCTCCCCCGGGAGAGGAGGGCAGAGGCAGGAGCTTGTCACCCGTCCTCCATCAGGAGAGAAGAGCTGTCACGGAGGCGCCGTGGCAGGCAGCGGGCGTTGGCACGCCTTGCTGCGCCTCAGAGTGCGAAGCGTGTGCATCTTCCTCTGCTCTTCGTCTCCGGAGCTGTCCTGATCAAATCCTCATTTTTCTCTAACAGAAAACATTTTGCAAGTGGTACCACCACTGATAGTGCAAAACCTGGGTTTGCCTTCTTTATATTTTGGACAGTTATATTTTTAATGTGACACTTTTTGTGGAGTGGAAGGTTTGTGCAGAGCTGGGCAAGAAGTGCTAGCGTAGCGCCTGGTGCAGTACGTGGCACTTCAGTTGGACTAATTCAGCAAAAGCGTTGGCTGACTAACCATGGGTAACAAAAACCAGTTGGCATGAACCTAAAAAATGAAGTTTCCTGTGATAGGGAGAAACTCCTGCACCATGGCAAATATAGCATACGGTAATGACAGGGCTTTTTTTTTCATTGAAAACTTAGGTATTTTTTAAAATGTCAAGAGCTGTGATTAAGCAGTTTGTCCGTCTGGTATCTGCTAGGACTGGAAAGCAGTGGTGCAAATGGCCTGCTTTCTGTGGATCAAGTTTATCTTATGTTTGGGAAGAAGATCTACATTTTTTGCGATAGAGGCTTTGGGCTTAGGTATGAATGTTGTAAGCCTTTTTGGCCTCAGTTGTTAGCCGAAAGGCGGATTCTGTTGGCAGCATCCTTTATGAAGGGAAGTCGAGCCAGATATTTTTGATTATTCATGTGCTTGTTGTCTAGAGTGTGTTACTGTGGCACAGAGGACCAAAGATGAACTATTGCAGCCTTTCAGACTATTTTGATTTGACAGAACTTTACATTGTTCTGCTTACCTGGTCTTCATTCTCAGTCTTCTTTCAAGGGAAATACAGCTTCTGCACCCTTGAAAAGTCAGTAAATTTAGTGGGATATGTAACTGAATTTTCACACACATCACTATAAAAGCGTTGAGGTGGCAAAGTCAGAATTAAGGTTTTGTTTGAATAAATGTAAAATAAAAAACATGTATAAAATGTATCTTCTATGTATACACAGACTTTTTTTCAAAGACCAAAAAAAGAGAAAAAGAAAAATTAACATGTTTGGGTTTATGCTTATGTCGCAAAGGGATCTAATTAATTCAGTTTTCCATTTTCATAGCAAAAAATCTGAAGCATTGACTTGAAACATGTCCACTCAGTTTGTGTGGCCAGACTAAATGCACAGACTGGCATCTCAGAATAGTAGCTTTATGTTTCATTTTTTTATTTTTGAAGGAATGATCTCATTGATTTCAAATTGCAAATCTGAGCACTCAGCATTCTTGAAAAAATATCCTTTCAATTGAAGTCCCCCAAAAATGAGGATCAAATAGCTGTGGAATTTTTGATCTGAAGTAGTGGGTTCCTGTGCTTTTTTAATTATTGACTGTCATGCTGCAGAAGGGCTTGTATGGCAATGGGGAGAGCTCGTAGTTTGATACCAGATCTAGCTGGTGAACTGCCAAGAGTAGTTTCACCATAAGCTCCATCTGTGATCTGTATTCCATTTCTGTTTGTCCTCTAGACCTGTATGAGCACCAGCTCTTTCATTACAGGTTTTTAAGCACCTCCAGAAGTGTCTTCCAGGGGAAAAAAGAATGCAAATACTGTATTCAGATTGCTTTGAATGGTATTCAAGATACTCTGCAATGGTATTGTATTGTAACATCCCTCATGGGTAGGCTGAATTCACGTTGCCTAAGTGACAATAACTTTTTAAATTCCTAATGTAAGTGCTGAGCTTAACAACCTTAATAGTGTTTAACAGTTTAAAAAACATAATAATGTTTGAAGTAGAAAATTCTGCTGTGGAAAATCACGTAAGTGTCAGTGTTATTAGGATCAAGGTTGGAGCTCTTGGATCTACTGCAGGGTGTGTTTAGAGTGTGGCTGGAGAACAATAACCTGCAGTTGCTGTATAGATGAGTTTGATGGAAATGTGTTGCACATTTTGATAGGGGTTTTTTACGATTCTGTGATGTACCGACCAACAAAGAATGATGAGGCTCAAGTATCTTGGGATCCTCTCCATGTGCTTTTGGAACTTCAAGGAGGAGTCAAAGACATTTCTCCTTTTTCCTGATGTATAAAGTTTGACACCATTTTCTGTGGCTTTCTAGGTTTGTCCTTCTCTCACTTTCATTTCCTTAGCTCTCCATTTCATTTCCAGTCTCATTCCACCAAGGCAAATATCTTTTTTTTATCTCCTTCCATTAAATCCAAACTTTTCTACTTCATCCTAATATTTCCATTTGCATGCTTTGTCGTTAATCTTCCCTCCAGCAGGATGCTTTTCCCAGACGCTGTCACTGGATCATTGGAAGTAAGAAGCAGGTGGTGTCTCTGCTCGCCATGACTTGCTATAGAGATCTACAGCAGCTGGTAGAAGCAGTTACACTGTATGTTTCTTGTGTCACCCTTGGGGCTCTGACCTGGAATGACCATGTAACAGATTGAAATTTTTAGCTAGCAAAATGAGTATTTTTGGGCGAGGGTTTGCATAGGATCATAACTTACTTCTTAACAGAACAACCACTGAAAAAAAAAACCAGTTCTGACACTAAAGTGACCAGCCCTTGCAAAACCTGAAAAAAAAAGTTTTTTCAAAAGGCTTGAAAAAGCTTGCAAAACCTCTAAAACATGGAATTGCTGGGGATTCTTATAAAAGAAAAAAAAGTTATAATGTGGTCAAAACAAAATCTATCTCTTCCCATAGTTTTTGGTTCCATTAAAAAAAAAACAAAACTGAAATGTTAATTGACTATGGATAATTTCATTTTAATGGTTAACAAGTAGTAAGTTTATAACTGAAGACAGTATCACAATGTAAAATATTCATATTCTCAAAATTTTCAAGAGTATTCAAGGTATAGCTATGGCTGGCCCATCCTTATTGTTGAGGTTTAACCCTGGCCAGCAGCCACCACACAGCCCCACACAGCCGCTTACTACCCCTCTGCAGTGGGATGGTTGGGAGAGTTGGAAGGATAAAAGTGAGAAAACTCATGGGTTGAGATAAACACAGTTTAGTAAGTAAAGCAAAAGCCTTGCACACAAGCAAAGCAAGACAAGGAATTCATTCCCCACTTCCCACAGCAGGCAGGTGTATCAGCCATCCCCAGGAAGGCAGGGCTCTGTCATGTAATGGTGACTTGGGAAGACAAACACAATCACTCTGAATGTCCCCTCTCCTTATTCCCTCAGCTTTATATGCTGAGCATGATGCCGTATGGTATGGAATATCGCTTTGGTCAGTTGGGGTCAGCTGTCCCGGCTGTGTCGCCTCCCAACTTCTTGTGCACCCTCATCCTACTCACTGGTGGGGTGGGAAGCAGAGTAAGCCTTGACACTGTGTAAGCACTTGCTCAGCAATTGCTGAAACATCCGTGTGTTATCAACACTGTTTTGGTCACAAATCCAAAACTTGGCACCACACCAGATACTGTAAAGAAAGTTAACTATCCCAGCCCAAACCAGTACATGTATCTAGTCTTGAATTCCCACTTCTTAGTTCTTGAGATGAATTTTTGTAGAAGTGGAATAAGGGGAATGGCCACCTTGTTTCATCTAGGCAGCTCCAGCAGGCACAGAATAGGCTTCTGATCCCCCTAAATACTATAATTGGGGGGGGGGCTAACCTAGTTTGTGTCTTGACTTTTGAAGAACAACGTCTTGCAGGTCACCCTTCCAGATAATATTCATATGGCCCCTGAAAGTATCTTGAAAGCTGTACTGGGTCCAGTTAGTATCCCTACAGGTTACTTTTTTCAGATTCTATCACTGAGTCCAAATAATGCTTGGCAGTAGTGATGGAATATTTAACAATATAAGGTTATCATATAGACCTTGGTAATTAGTTGCTTTGCCCTACTGCTGTCATCTAGTAGTTACTGCTGCTGTAGTATTTATGGGATTGATGCATTTTAAAAGAGTGTTTGATTCCAGGACTAACATTGATGATTACACAGATGTTGATGAGGCACTTTCCCATTCTAGGCCAGTTCAGAAATGACGTACATCATTTGAGAGTAACTTAAAAAAATATGTTTGAGTCTCCTAGAGCAACAGAATGTCAGAATGGTCTGCCTGTCTTTCTCCATGTTCTACGAAGCTCTTAAATTATGAAACCTGATGAACAACAGATTTGTGAATTTATGTACAGGTGAATAAGAAGATGCTGTTTGCTAGAAGTCAAGTAAGCTATGAAATGTGTCACCAACATGGAGTCAGCGGAGTGGCAAACTTTTTGAACAGACAAATCTCACATGGTCCGTGCAAAAAGATACTTGCTAGACAAAGCATATCATTGGAAATGTTCTGGTAGAGAGTAACATTTGTCACAGAAGCAGCATGAAGCTAACCTCCCTACAGGATTCTCTTCCCAGATGCTTTCTGAGAATAATTCCAGTCCTGAGGACTAGGGGTTTTCATGCGCTTACCTGGAGCAAAATCTTGGACACTATAATAAAGCAACAGTTTTAATTCCAGGGTTGCTGCCACATAATGTTTCAGAACTAAAGTAGAGGTCTGCACTCAGAGTTGCTGGGTTTGTGTCTGAAGGTTTTCATGATGACTGTAAGAGCTCTACTGACAGTTCTTTAGGAAGGAAGCATCTAGGAGATGCTTATGCAGAGCAGGAAACTCTGAAAGAACTGCTACTTTGATACAGATTGAGAACAGTATTTACCCAGGTAGAGCCCTGATCTAACATACTGCTTATGAAGTATTTACCTTGTTGGAGCAACTGTGTATCATGTGTTTTTTTTCAGAAAAATATAACAAGTTTAGAAAAACATAGTCCAGTATCAGAATTCCTCAGAGGAATTAATGTTTGTGTTCTAGTTACTTGCTCCTATGTTCCTTACTTCCAAAATTCCAATGTCGTTTATAAAGTTCATTAAAATGGCCTTGAAAATACCAATGATGCTTCTTTGCACTCCAGAGAGATCTCTTCTGTAATCATATTGTCATTGTGTAAGGTAGTGACCTCCAGGTCTCTGTTTTTTTGATGAAATATCCTCTGATAATCACTTCCTTCAGAGTTGATTTAGAAATTAAAAGGGGGGCAGGGAGAAACAGACACAGAATATGTACTTTGTCATGTTTCTTGAAGGCGCAGTCATTTCCAGGAGAAGGAAGCTGCATACTTCGGATATTTCCAGAGGTTTTTTTCCTAGTACCTCAGCAGTACTGTCAAAGTCTCACTTTATGAAGATACTCAAAAGGTCAAGCTTATTTGTAGCAGCACATTTCTAAGTGGATTACATCATGTATTTCTATCCCTGAAATGAAGAAACAAGGCTTTAACTCCAGAAAGTAAGGCAAACTCCCTTAGGGAGGAGATTCTCTTGCTTGCCTCAGAAGATGCCATTCCAAGCATCATTTTTACAAGAACCACTTGCAGCTAACTTTTTTTCATAAGCATTGTGCATTTCATGTCATAGGTCAATTGTCAAATGTAGAAAGATGGTTTGCTCTTTGGTTGATGACATCTGAAACTCCCCACTGCCATCATCCTGAGAAGGATACTGCTTGTCAGCCAGCTGTAGTGAGAGCCAGGCTGAAGGAAAAGGAAGGTTCACCTCTGTGTTCTTCAAGATATTAAAAAAGGATGATATATGTTTGGGACAGACAGATCCAGCTACCTGTGTGTTTTAGTCCTGCATGCGGTGAAGCATGTGGACATGTACAGCAGGATATACACAGCGCCTGAAGCTTCCTGAAGAACTGTTAGAGGTTAAGTAACTTCCATGTGAAACTAATGTAAGAAGGACTGTAGGAGAATATTTTAGCATAATAATTATTTTGGAGGATTTCTGGAATAGCTGTGCTTACAGGTAAACATTGTCACCACAAGGATTTCCTGTAACGGAATTGTATTTGAACGGGCCCTTTTTACAGCGTTTTAAACACATTTCAGCTTCCTATGCTTGTAAATATTTTAATATAATAATGTCCTTACCTCAGTGAAGCGGGATCAACAGAATTGTTGGCTGAGCTACATCTAAGTAGTCTGCTAGAAACATAACTTTGGTAAGCATCAAAACAGTTTTGTCTGCTTTGGGATTTTCCCACACTGGGAACTTGACGTTTAACCTTTTGGCCACCCAGCATGAAAACAAAATCGTGCTACTTTTATCTACATGGGAGCATATTAAATAAGCCTGAAGTCAAATATAAACGAAGGAAGTAAGGAACAGCATTGCTTTGAAACCCTTTTTATTTTAATAATTTGCACAGATTCTCATTGATGGAAGACAGATTACTTTGCAAGCAAAAATTCAAAGAAACTCGCTCACTTGAAATAAATTAGTTAAAGATTAAACTACTGGAACAACATATTTTTGACTGCAAGCAAAAGGTACTTTCAGTAGTAAGTGTTGGCTTCTTTAGCTAAAATAGTCTCACCTTTATCTCAGTTGGAAAAAGCAAGAGAACACTGATTTGACTTGGAACACAGCAAGGTTGTGGCTTTTTATGTGATACTGTTGGAGCTTTTTGCCTCATATGCATGCACACACAACATGCATTTTTTTACCTATTTGTTTTCTAAAATATTGTGCATTATTTGTAGATATTCTCAGAATCTAGGAGTTGGGGTATTGTTCTGGGTTTTGATAATGAATTCTTGCAGATTACTGCTGCAGAGCTTTATGAGCTTGTAGGAATCAGTTTTTGTAATTTTCAAGTGAAAAATCCTCAATCTGGCATATAAACTTGTCTCTATGGGAAAACTAGATCTTTTACCACAGAATAAAGCTTTAGAACTACTGACTTACTGTAATATGAGATTTAACATTTGGCAAAGAACATTTCTTGTGTGTTTTTTTAATAGAAAGGGTAATGATGTCATTATTTATATTCTACACTTTACTTCCACTGAACCTGAACTGTATCATTACCATTTATTGATATTTTCAAATAGTTTGGGGACGTAAGTGCTACAAAATTTTAGTTATTTTAGTGTCACTCTGTGAGTTCATGTCCTGTGTTAGGCCATCTTACGGCACTGTGGAGTTACTGCATGGATTTCACTGTAAGGCCATAGGGGTTAATTCATGTTATACCAAAGTCAGACAGACCATATCTCTGAGGTGAGAGAGCCAGTAAGACAAACATGCAACCAGAGATCGATATTAACCCATGCCTCAAGGAAGTTCAAGTAATATGAGGAGACCTTTGGTGAGAGCACCAGACTTTGAGGGCATTTTTACTTTTCTCCGTCAATAAACACAGTACATGATAAGCTGAACACAAAATGGGAATGGGTTTTGGACACTAATTTTGCTTGATATAAAAAGCCTACATTTTCTTCACTCAAGTTTTTGCTGTAAATAGAATGAGAAGATACAGAGGGGTATCACTCTAAAAAAGATTCTGCAAAGAATGCTTTCAAAGTTGATTGTCTCAAAAATGTTGAGTGTGCATAACAAAGACGTTTGTCTAGAGGACTACTACTCTGTGAGATGTGGTCATGTTATTGTAGCTTTAGATGGCCCTCTCTAAATGCAGTACTTCTAGAAAATAGTTTTAAGGAATTAAATTATATCCTTGAAATATGTTCATGAGAGAGCATTATCATCGTATTTTCATTTTCATAAGACATTTTAAACTTTTGAGGCCTTTTCCTTTAGGCTGTTGATAGTAAGTTGTAGCATAGATTTATAATAGAAGTGCACATAATTGAAAAGAGTGACACTGTCCATTCAGAGAATACCCTGCCAAATTACTCTTTGGTCTTCAATTTAATTTTTACTTACCTTGTTTTGATAAGCTAATGTTAAAATGGACTTTCTAATGGGAAATGTTTCCCTCTGTTTACATTGACTGGTGGTGGTTTGCATATAGGTGCTGAATCCATTTCATCCATTTTGGAAAGTGCTTTGAAATGTCTCCTCTGTGTGAGAATTATGTATACGTACGTACATTTCTGTGTTAGGGAACAACAAGAAAATAGGCCAAATAATTTTTTCTCCTCAGCTGATTAAACCTGAGCTTAGAAGAGCTATAGACTCTATTCTTGGTTTTGCAGAAAGCAGATGGAAGCCAAGGCCGTGGCAGAACCTGAAAAAGCTGCTGTCTTCCCTCTGCAGTCCTTCTGCAAGACTATAGCCAGCAGGATAGGGGGTGGGAGGTGAAACACAGAGCAACAAGGTACCAGTTTGAGGGAGGAAAGGCAGAAGGGTGATAACCTTGAGCTGTTCGATTACAACCATTAACAGTAAGATTTTTTTGAGAATAAGGAAAAGATAATACATTGTTAGTGATTGGTGATAAGCTTTAGTCTTGCCTCTATTTGTTCATGAGTTGGGAAGTTAGAAGGATGGAAATTCTGGCTACCAGCAAGATCTTTGATTTCAGCTGTGGGGCTTTTTTTCCCCCTAAAAGTGCTGATAACAAAGCAAGTGGGTGTAGATGTGCAGGTAAACCAGAGCTAACCTGCTATGCCTAAAATTAAGATAATACTACTGTTGGGAGACTTGTGACATTCTGCTTGAAGGAAATAGCTGTGTCTGGTTTTTAAAAGGTGGAGAACCCCAACGTGATACGAGATCATAGTAATTAGTAGGCAGGATTGCCAGGAGGATTAGTAAACAGAAGCATAAAAAAAACCTCCCATTTTTGTTTGTCAGAAAGATGTACTTTCATTAAAGTTTTTGAAGATTGTTGATAATTACGGAGAGATTTAGTCTGGATAAGCTCTTGAAACTTCAAATAGAAATTGGAATCTTATTGAATCGTGTTCACTCCTTCACCAACAGTACCTTCCCTGAGGTATTCAGCATGTACTTTCTGTGTCTTGTTCATGTGTCCATTGGATTTGATACTAATGCTGCTACAATAAGGTTGCCTAACCTGAGCATGAATATGAAATAAATCAATTGAGAGCAATTGGTGCCACTGAGATTCTCATACTTGCTTCACTGGATTATGAACTGCCAATATTGGGGAAAACAGATGTTTCATAGTTACCTGTTGGGACAAATTTCTTAAATGAATGGCTAAAGAGGTGTGATTTGAAGTCATGCCTTAGAATGGCTTGGCTTTTAATTAGCATATTGATGATTTGCATAAGCTGCCAGTTCTTCTGGCCTAAGTTTTGAAACAAGTAACTGTTCTTGTGGGGTAGATCCAGGCATTTATCTGGCTAAAAAGTAACACCACCAAAACAAAAAGTTCTCAGTCAGACCAGTTCCCTTTTCCAGTTTGATGCTTGGAAGAATGAACATAAAGTGTTGGAGCAAGGGTGTGCAGGGTATTGAGCCTCTAGGGAGGTCCTGCTCTTTTTGGTGGCAGGTTGTAGTCGTGTCAGGGTACCATGATGTTGAGCCAGAGCATGAAATACTGGCATTGCTACATAGTCAGAGGGAAACTGTAGATTGGCTAAAATGAAGCAGAAATTAAGGTTTTGCGGACCTGAGTACTAGCATGTCAAGTTTGTCTTGAAAATTCCATGTTTGCAGTATTTTGTTTTATACTTACAGTAGCATGGAGTACGTAAGATAATGTTGTAATATGTGTCTGACAATTTAGCAAATGCATTTCTAAGTGTCTGAAGCAAAATATTAAGTAGTAGTACCTGAGATAGTGTGAATTTCTTGAGAGCAAAGAATCTTAACATGCTCTCCAAGTACTAACAGTGATCAAAACTAAGATGTTATTTCTTGAGTGATACATTATCTGCAGATTCTCCTGAGTGCATATGATTGATTATGACTGATTACAATCGATTATACATTCTGCATATATAATATGGCCTTAAAGCAGGTTTTTTTCTGAAAATTGACTTAGCAGAAATAGTGCTTTATTGCTTATGCTTACAACCTGCATGTACTCAGAAGCATGCTTGTAATAGTGATAAAATAACATATGTATCAATAAAAATACAGATTATTAAACTTCAAATACAGGGATAACCAGTTATGTTGCTACAAGCTCTACCAAAACAATTGAGTCCTGTAAATCCCACATGAAGGCATAGCTTGAATGCCACTGGACTGCTGAAGGATCAGAAAAACCATAATATTCAAACACTGAGATAGGACAGAAATGTTATGGCTTGCATGTGAGTATGTCAGAAGATAATTCAGCTCTTTACTGTCATTCTGAGTTGAGTTTATAGGTCTAGCTGTTAGATTTTCTTTTTTCCTCCCCATATTTAATTTGGTAATTTGAAAACAATAAAAACCATGAAGACGAGGTTTAAAGCTGCTTTTCAGACAGAAGTGCAGAATATTTGTATGTAGAGCAGTTGACTGAAAATTAAATTATTATATAAGCATTTCTGTTACTTTCTTTCTATGATAGTTTTTTCCACTGAAACAAAACGTTTTCTCTCTCTCTCTCACATACACACACACACACACACAGAGCAATAATTTCAAAAAGACTAGAGAGATCAGAAAGAAAACTACGCAGTCAATAGTCTTTTTTTTCTTCTAGAAGACTGGTTAAAATGTCATAGATAAAGTATTGAAGTACTAAGACTCCCCTGTATAAAATCAAGAAATTGCAAGCCTTCTGTTACATCGTGACTATAGATTCACAGAATAATAGGGTCATTTTGGTTGGAAAAGATCTCCAAGATCATCAAGTCCAATCCTTAACCTAGCATTGCCAAGTCCACCACTAAACCATGTCCCTAAGTACCACATCTGCACATCTTTCAAATACCTCCAGGGTTGATGACTCAACCACTTCTCTGGGCAGCCTGTTCCAGTGCTTGACAACCCTTTTGGTGAAGAAATTGTTCCTCATATCCAACCTAAACCTCCTCTGGCGCAACTTGAGGCCATTTCCTCTTGTCCTATCACTTGTTGCTTTGGAGAAGAGACTCACACCCACCTTGCTACATCCTCCTTTTGTTCTGTTTTTTTTTTTTTTTCCACAGTGTTTGACCTCTTCTAGACACATTGATTTTGATATGTCTATTTTACAAAGATAATTTAATTTCTTAGTTACAACTGAGGCCATAAAATGTTGTTTCACTGCAGTAGTCTCATTATATTTTTTAAGGACATTTGGAAAGCAGAAGGAAAATTAACCCATATTTTTGACTGCCCAATATAAATGTGCCTTTGCTTTCTTATTGCTGAAATCTGAAACCTACTCTTTGAAAGGTTTTGGAAAACCAGTTTTTGTTTGTAGTTGAGGACTGTTATCGCTTAGTGGACAGGAAGTGCAGACATCTTCCAACTTCTCTTTGTGTTTAGAAGCCTCTCTGAAAAACAAAATCTATTTGGCTGTTATCTTAGTTGCTAAAAGCAAACATAGACATTAGTTAAACCATGTGCTGTTTGTGCCTTTCCTTAGTATGACACCAAAAGAATTTTAGGGATACGGTGTGAAATGGCAAGAATAGTGAAGACAATGGCAGTTTGGGATATTTAATTGATAAGATGCTGAATTCCTATTTTAACATACTGGGAGTTTGCTCTTCCTTTTATGAAACAGTTTGGGTTTCCTTTTTTCGTGTCTGAAAAAAAGTTCAAGATACTTCCAAGATACACAATACTGGTTCCACAGAGGAGCTTGACTTGTTATGGGCTGATAAAAGTTTTCAGATAGCAGTAGCATATTTTGTCTTAAAAGGTTTGACAGTGTAATAATTTAGGAAACTCAGAGTTTTGTAGTGCTAAGTTTACATGTAAATCAGCTGGATGGTAAATATACCAGAAACTCTTGACATCTATAAACTCTCATGAGATGTGAACTTAATGCCATCTAGTACTTCTGTAACTCTGGAAGAATAATTATGTTCTCCTCTTCTTCTGTTCCCCCAGATATGGTAGCTTTAATTGCATGGCTACTTGAAATAGCAGTTTCCATAGGTTTACACTGGAGTATATTATGGAGGTGTCTCATCTATTATTGTCAACATCTGCACTCTGCACTAAGAAGCATTATTAAAAAAGTGTTACTCCATTCTCTTCTGGAAATGTCAGACAACTGAAATAATTTTAGAAGAGTTGTTTAAAGTCTGATTGCTGAAGTTACATGGACTTCCTTCAGTTAAAGTTGCTCCTTTTTCTATGATTCAAGAGGTTCTCTTCTTTTCTTTCTTTTTTTTTCTTTTTTTCTTTTTTTCTTTTTTTCTGAGCTTGGGTGGTGTCAGCAATTTCAGTGCATAAATGTTTATTGCTAAAATTGTAGAAGACTGAAAATTATAGCAGTGAAATCCTGATTGTAGTTTCAGCTCTTACCATATAAAAATATTTGGATGCATTTGACTTTATGAATTATTACCTTTACTATTTCTTTATGGTCATTGGCAGTGGCAATTGTAAACCAGGACTTTTTTCATACATTTAAAATTGTGTCCTTCTGTCTTTGAAGGTTACAGAAGACAGATCAGACCTTGAAGATTTACACCTTTATGCAACTCCTCGGGAGCAACGGTTTCGTAGGTTTGCCAGTTTAGAATTTGAAGGACAGCTATATATGACTCCATATGACTTCATTCAGGCTGTCACAAATGATGAACCCAAACGTAAGCAGGAGTTTTATACTGATAAAATTGCTAGGGAAGATGCCAGTGGCGTATGTTGTTTTTCCCTTTGCTTTTGATTACTACTTCTGTTTCTGATTGTGGTAAAAAGGTACCACACCTGCCAGAATTTTACATTTAATGGCATCCAAGTGCATACAGTCAGTATTCTGATTGTTACTAGATTGTAAAGATCTGTGTACTAGGCATTAGTTAAATGTTCTTGTCATAGAGGTCACAGACAGCTCAACAAGCATGAAAGACAAGATGTTCCTTCATACATTTGCATTGACACAGTTACAGTTCAGGTTTCTTTCTCAGCAGGCTGATATTGCTGTAAACTCTCGCTGCCTCCTCTGTATAATTTATGTGCAAATAGGCAGGCAAGATATGAGTTCTCTAAATGATTTAGGATAACATTGGTTTGCAGGTTTTGCCATCTTAAATTGTCGTCTGCTATCATGTTGGTTGGGGTTTTTTTGCCCTACAGAGATTTTATAACCATATCATGGCTTTCTAAATAACATGCTTTGAATAAGAGTTTCATGCCCTGAGAGGATCCACTTTCTACACTTAAAAGTTGCTAGAGTTAGCACTATGTGTTAATTAAATTAATGAAGAATAAACTATCAACTTTAGTTCACTTATTGTAAAATTTTTGCTTTAAGTATCAGAGAGAGACTAAATAGTAAGGCGATCCATTTCTGATCTAGTTTGATTTCCTGGCCCTCAGGTAGCTGCTGGTAGCAGCACACAACTTCTGGGGAAAGTGAATATCTTTGCTCAGGTGTGACACGTATAATAACTCACCTTAGGTCTTTCTTCCTAAAGTCTGCACCACAAAGGTAGTATAGAGAGAACAGTCAAAAGCATTTAAACAGTCAGAGGGGAGCTTAAAGCTCTGTGTAGATGTTAGGGTTTTTTTCCCTTTGTTCTCTTTACAGTAATGAAACAAGAGGAAAGAATTCAGCCATGGCACATCAGTGATCAAAACTTCTATAACTTTTGAATAAAGATATAATCTCATTGTAACTGCGAAGACAGAAGATAGAGCTTAGATGGTGAAGACTTGCAAAACTTTGAAACTATTACCAGAAAACAAATCTTCCTCTTCTTTTACTCTGCAGTTAAAAGAGAGGAAGCAGATTCCTTATCACAGACGTTAATACAAATACACATCCACACTTTACTTCCTCTGCCCAGATCTCCAAGTCTTCCTTTTTTGTTACTGTGGAATTGGGTTTCACTATGTATGGTCATGAAACATTTGTGCCACATACTGGACATCAGTTAAACATTTCATTTTAATTCCATTTTATGACAGTTTGACCACACTCTATGTCTGATTTGCTATTAAGATTTTTGCATGTTAATGAAATTTATGCTTTCTTCTTTCTCACAGCAAGTATTCAGATTTTAAAAAACAAACTAAACTGAACCAAAAAGCGTTAGGCTCACATGGACATTCTGTTCATCTCATGCTGAAGGAGAAGAGCTCTGGAGCCTAGTATCAGAGATTACATGACCGAGATAATTGTTTTAAGGGATAGTATAAGAGGCTGTAACTAAGTAGAATTGGATGACTTCAGTGGAAGTCGTATTCCCTGGGACATTTGACAGAAGGCTGACAAGTAGGAAGTAATAGATGAAGTAGATGACATGCAGGTGTTCCCACTTTCAGGTTCTCATCTCTGACTGGGTTAATTTTAACCTTTGTACTGAAGCTTTGTGAAAGTACCACTTTGTCTGTTGGGGCAAGTCTTAATTTTCTGTCTTGCTTTATGGAAGGTAGTAAGTTAAGGAAGGTATTTTTCTGAATAAAATAATACATTCTAAACACCATATTATGTATTTTTGGATCATTTTCTAAATAAGTTGAAGTTGTAAATAATTGGGTCCATTCAGGCTGACATACTAGAGCATGTATATTTTGCAGGAAAAAGAAAAGGAACGTACACCTGTTTTTTATGGATGAAGACTAGAAAGGTCTTGAGTTGTGTCAAAAGCAAAAATGCCCTTTGAAGAGTAATAATAGTAGCTCTTTATGTCTGCTTTATAGAAAAGCTAATAATACTAGACTGAGTGAGATTTGTGATGGCATGAATGCGTCTATTGTGATTGATTTACTTTGGAAATCTTGTAAACTCTACAAAAGTCAAGAGGGTGTTCACTTCCTTTTTTGATTAAACACTAACTAATATGGTGAGAGTATATTTTCTTTTATAAAATGCAACTTTTGACTCCAGGCAGTTATTATACAAATATAAAATAAATGCTATAATTAACTTGCTGCTGTTACCTTTATGGTGCAGGCTTTAATCTGGGAAAATATAATATTTTTAACATCATGTTTTAAGTCATGCTTGATACATTTTTATCATCTGAATATATATTTATATATTTAGAAAGCCAATTAAGAGAAGAGGAAATATATTTTGTTCCCTTTAGCTCTAACTATAGTAATCTTAGCCTAATACTGAGCTGTAAGAAGTATGTACGTACACATAAATCTTCACTTGCTTGTCTAGAAAGAAAATCTATATATAATGCATGAGACTGGGAAATTACCTGGTTGGAAGGTTAGAATATTTATTCCCAAGGTTTTTTATGGTAGGCATAAACATATATTCATTTGTATGGCAAATAAGGTTGTTTTGCTGAGTTTTATTTAGTCTTTGAGATAAGACTTTAACTGACACAAAAAATTAAACTGAAAAGTATATGAAAATCTGTTAGCTCATGTTATGATGTTATGTGATATCACTCCACCGTAGTTGGAGTGAGATTTGCTGACAGTCTTGGTGATAACCTTTACCAAGATGGAAAAGTAAAATTTCAGTGAGTTTCTAACTAATCAAAGACCATAATGAATAGCTTCCGTATTGTGATAATTATTTAATAGAGCATGGAGTTCATCATGAGGAAGGGATTTCTAGTACCACAGTGTTTTGCTTTATAAAAATGAGCCTTTATCAACCAAAAAGTTATGGATTTGACTACATATGATGCTACTTTTTGTACCTTTGTGAATTCTGATATTCACAGTGCTTTATCTTAGTATTGAATCTCTGCAAATGTTTGTCTTCAGAGGGTGAAATGAACCTCAACTTTTGAACTCTTTGTATGGTTGTGGACAACTGTTGTTGAACGCGAGTATCTTTTTCTGCTCCTAGTGTCTTCCATGTAGAGAGTTAGGAAGAAGCATCTGCTCAGTCTTACTCTTTATCAGTTTTCAGTGTTAATGAGCAGTTCCACTTCTGAACTGGAGGCCCTCTTCAGCTGCTCTGTTAAAACTCCTTACCAAAAATTGAGCCTGACAGAGGCATGAATCTGAGTTATTAGGAATGGCTGAAGGGAGTCTTAACACCTGGTGTAGTTTCAGTGATTTTTTTTCCATAATTTCTTTAAAAGGTATGAGTAGTCCCTGAAGCAAGGGCCAGAATCCAGGTCTCCCTACAGTCTGCAATGCAATGCTGCTGCTGCTAAACAATTGTTTCAGAGTATTGATACCACAGGTTAACATGAATGCCCTCTATTTCCTGTCTGATGTTTTAGAGCTGTATTTTGGAGGTAGGTCTTTCCTCTCACTGAAGCAGAGTTGGATTAAAAACTGTACATCTGAATTGGTTCTTTAAAGTTAGGAGTTTAGGTATGTATTAAGCTATTTATTTTTTAATAACATAAAGAGAATTTTTTGGAACCAGATTGAAGATTAGCCTCATGAAGCAAGGAAAATACCTCTTCTTTGGCTAGAAAAGAGTATAGATGCAGTCTTAATTTTTATGATACCGCATTGACATAACTAAATTCTGGGATTCATAACTTTGTCTTTTGTTGCAGGTGCTAAAAAGTGGCGATCCCTTTCAAAGCAGGTGAGCAATAATTCCTGTGCTGTCTTATAACCATAGATTTTGATGCAGTTACTTTCTTTCATGATGTGAACTTAGAGTCACAGGAGAAAGAGGTGAGGTTTTAAATCTTTACTAAAAAAAGAGACTTTGATTTCTTTGGTTTTGTCACTTCAGACCCAGCTCAACCCAGAATCTCAAAGATACTTGAGCAGCTGTGCTTGTTATGTTGGATTTACTGACTTTCTCGAGCCTCTGTCAGTTCCTTCCTCAGCCTGTGTCTGACTGAGTTTCTTTAGTGTCTAAGTGTAAAAGGTGTATCCAAAGCTGCCTGAAATACTCCTGCCACTTTTTACCTTTTGTGATGTTTAAGTGCCTCTTACTTCCTTCCTTTTTTTTTTTTTACATCTGTACAACTGCAAAAAGAAAGCGTCTGTCTGTATCCCCGTATTTTAAGTAAAGTACATTCATATTCATGGGTGAAGTTTGCTTTAGTTCAGGTTGAGTGTTTTAAAAGAACAGTTGCTTGGAGCTTGTATGAAAACCTTACTGAATACAGGGGGGCTTATCCTTGGTTTCAGTGAATATGTGCAGTAGTGACTGATTACAGCAGCAAATACGTTACATGTGTGTCTCCAACTCTGCAAACATGTAGTATTTATGCAGATGAGCAATTGTTGGAATAATCACGTGTGTAAAATTTATATATGTGCTTGAGTACTACCAAAGTCATTGTGGGAAACTGAAATTAAATTAACTGTTAGATTTGCATGCAGTATCTTGTTTTTAATATCGATTTCCTAGCATTTACTCATAAATCTGTTAACTACTTCATTAAATATTTGAATACATACTTTTATCTTTTTTAAATCTTATTTTTTAGGAACTGAATCAGATCCTTACGGAGACGCCACCAGTTTGGAAAGGATCATCCAAACTTTTCCGTAATCTTAATGAGAAAGGTGGGGGATAAGAATTTATTTTCCTGAACCAAATTGCCACTTGTATTAATTTATTGTGGCTAAAATGAAGTTGTACTTTAATCTGAGTCACATCTTCCAAAAGATAAAAAGTGTTGCTTTCTACATTTTACTGCATGGAAAAGTTCCCTTTAGTCTCTACAGTGCCATCTTACAGCTAGCGTCTTTGAGTGAATTGGTATCTTACAGTTAAGCTAACATTTGAATGTTTCACATTCATTTTGTTGTAATGAAGAATGATCTGTAGACTACAGATAGAATATTCTAATAAAGACAGCATATCCCTTTAGGTTTTTTTAATAGGTTCAATTATGTGATTATTTTTAAAGGCAGTAATGGTATCTTACATCACTGCATAATCATTTTCTTCACAGCACAAAGAGATAGTTTCAGAAGTACTGCATATCTCTTTAAATTCTGCAGGTGAGGGCTTTGATAGCTTTTAAAACTCACACTATTGGTAAAGGAAGAGCCACGAGCCACACTCCTGGTCTCTTTTTTTTTTTTCCTTTTTTGCTTAATAAGATGTATCAAAAAACAAAAAACCCCACAGGCTTATATACAGACATTTAAAAGCTACTTATGATAAATAATCCACATACTCCTTTCAGAATTCCATTCAGAATGGCTAAGGCCGGGTGGAGCGTTTTAAATATTTTTAAAAGGAGTCACAAGTACTTGCTATAAAATAAAGACACTATGAATGTTTAAAATAGGCATGACAATAACAAAATTTCAATCAAACGTGTGCATGTAATTAATTCACCTAATTCAAATGCATCTCAAATTTATTAAAGGAGTAAGTATGCACCTACTCTCAGGAGGGTCCGGGGCTCGAGTATCTAGTGCATGGAGGCACTCACTTTTTTCCCTGAGTCTGCAGCCAGAACTCCAGAGAGGCAGAAACTGGCACATGTTTGCACTATATTTCCTTGCTCTAGGCTGCTTTCTAAGTAGTCAGAACAGCTGACTTTTCAAATATTAATTATGTAAAAATTCAGCTTCAGAATCTGATAAATCAATACATTGTCAGTTGGGAAAAAAACATATCTGGATTTGCATATAAAATCTACAATAAAATGTCTGCAACATGTACAGTCTGATTCAACAGTATCTTACTCCAGTTTTTGGCCAGTGAAATTCTACAGAAGTTGATGGAATTAAGAGGACTCAAAACTGCTGTAATCTGGTAAAATTACCAATAAACTTTAACATTTACTGAACTTTTCAGCATGCTTTACAAAACAATGAGTTCCATTATCCCATTTTATAGACAATATAAGAAAAGATGATGGGTCTTATGACTGAGAAGGTCATTTCATAAGCCAGTGACAGGAATGGGAATAGAATTCAGGTCTCCTTGATTCTAACTTAGTGTTTATTTAGTATATGACATGAAAACTCCAAGGTTAATTTACTCATTTTCTTTGAAACATCCATATTTTAATATGAAGCCAGTAGCAAAAGTCTGTGTCCATTTATTTTGCTGTAGATTCATTTAAATCAGATGAGCCACATAGATTTATGCCAGTTGTCCTTAAGTTTTATTTTTATGTTATACCCTTGATTGATCTCCCTCTTCTTTGTGATCTTAGTGTAAGCTTTTCTTTCTGTTCAGTCATCATTTGGGAGCCTCTCTCCCATAACATGCAAAGCAATCAACCAGAACTATCTATCTACAGCTACTATATACCAGGACAAACAAAAGGAGAGAATGCTTTCATGGCCTTTTATATTGCTCTCTTCATACCTGTGTGGACTACTTGACAATTGTACTTTCTTCCTCCATTTTACAACAAAGAAGGTGTCATCAAACAAACAAAAATACATATTTACAATTATTGACTGGCTACTAAAGAATGTTTTACATCACTGAATAAGAACCTTTGAGGTATCTGATTTCTTGATAGCTGCTTGTCCAAACAGATTCAAACGGGCCTTTGAAAACTCATTTCTGCAAGCTGCTGTATAAAATCAAGAAGATAAAGCACAGAGCATGCGTTACTTGAATGGTTGCATTTAATCTTTGCTAGTCTTCAGTGTAGAGCTATGCGTAAGTTGAGGAAAAGAGTAGGTGGGATTAAAAATACTTAATAGCCTTCCTAACTAGATCTACTAGCGATAGTAAAGTCTTCGTTCTGAAGACTTAAATTTGCTCTTGGATCGAAAGGTGGGAAAATCTTTTTTTTGCATTAATGGAATGGAAGTCGGGAGGGCAGCATTTCAGCTGGTAAAGGTTGAGGGGTTTATTGATTCTTTCTAGTATGTGATTTGATTCCAAAGACAATTTAGTTAACTTTTGTATTGTATTTATATTCCAGTCTCTGTGGTATCTGTGGAGATCTTTGTGGTTGGTCATTTTTTCTTTCATGTTTGGTGATGGCAGACATGCGTCTCTTGAAGGCGCTCCTTTTCCAGGACAGTTGGCTTTTAGTGAGGAGTATTATATCATCAAAGGTTTGGGGAGACATTTGTACAGATCCAAGAGAAATATAGCTGATATTTTCATATCTCAGCTATTCAAGAGGACAGAAAGTCCCTCCTGAGTAATATTTCAGGATAGAAGTAATTTAGAAACTGTGTAAATAGTAATCTGAATTCTTTCAGTGAGAAACCTGTAATATTAAAGCTTAAAACAGTGTATCATTCATGTGGATTTTACAATCATTTGAACATATTTAGTATCAGCACTTCCAACACTGCCAAAGTATGAAACTTTGGCATTTTCTACTAATATTTACAGCACAACAATTCTATCACATATTCAGTTAAGTCAGATTTTAAAAGATATTTAAACATCCAAAGATGTGTCTGTTTTTAGAAAAACTTCTGCACCTGAGTTGGACTGAAATCAAGGAGACAGCCAGCAACTTTTGAAAATCCCAGCTGATAGACATCTTTACTCTCAGGCACCTAAATACTTTTTTTTTTTTTTACTCTTTTGAAATAGTCTGATATTGTGGACTGACTTAACACTTTTGGTTTTGGAGGACCGACAAAATCAACTGGTTAGAAATCAATTGGTTTGGAGCCAGTTTTGCTCGTTCAGCCTCGAAGATCATTAGAGCTATGGGCTTTTGGGAGAGCTGCAGGTCATTGTTTTCAGTTCTTTCTGAACTGAACTGAACTTACTGAAAGATGCTTCTCTTCATTGGTACTGTGGGCATTCTGCAAGGTTGTCTCTTAACCCCAGAGCTAGAAAAGCAGAAGTACAGCTTATGGTACCAGACATACTAGTTGGATATTGACTTCAGCTCTGATTTAAATTTTGCTTTAATCACTTCTGAAGAGAAAAGGAAATGCCATTCCACCCTGTGAAGGCCTTTTGACATCTAACAAAAGATGAAAATCTTAGAATGCGTTCCTTACAGATCTTCTGAATGTAGAATAGAGAGTACAAATCTATCTAACAGGCTTTAAAAACATTTAACAAAATTTACACGTTCATTTAGGAAGAGTTTTAATATAAATTTCAGGTGATGTTTATGAAAATGTGCATATAAAGACAACTCAAAAACCCAAATCTGTGCTTTCCTAAGTAACATGAGGCCAAGTTTTCAATTAATATAGGACATGCATTTGCAAAGAGTTTACCAAAGTCAAGAACTGTGTTCAGACGGTATGTATCAGGAGGGAGAAGTATTATTGTTAAACAGTGTTCTCATGAATTATTGGTGGATTTTTCAGAAAGAAAAACGAATAAATCATTTATATTAGCTTCTAAGACTCAAGCCAGCTTTTGTTTAATGAGCCATTCTCCACTGACTGTAGTTGTTTATTTGCCGTATTTAGTGTATTCGTCCCCTAAAGTACTCAAAAACAAACCCAAACAAAAACCACCGCCCCATAGATCAATATTTTAGACAGATAGCTCATTGACCAGATTGAATACAGTCACATGCGCACAAGTATGAATATGCATATGCACATGTACAAAAATTCTCATTCTTATACAAAGATTTAATGTTTTCAAGTTCAGGATGTGAAGACAAGGTGAAACTAATATGGCATAACTTGTTTTTTTGTCTTCAGGTGTGATATCTTACACAGAATATTTATTCCTGTTATGTATTTTAACAAGTAAGTATTTTTGGGAAAAAAAACTAAAAACTTCCTTACAAATTTCTAAGCTCTGAATGTATTAGTGTAAGTTACAATACTCTCTTTTTTTTTTTTTTCCCTCTCCTGCATATCCCAGTATGGAAACAAAAATAAATATCACCTACTGGAATTCTGTGTTAGGTTTTAAGTGCTTTATTATCTAGGACAGCTTTTACTGACTGTTGAGAAAGTTGAGCCATACGCTTCAGCTAAACCCCATTTAAGAGCTTAAATTTATTTTCTTCTTTGAAATTCCTACAAAATTTCTAGCTTAATTTACTGAAGTTCATGCTTATGTTAGAAAACACTAGCAAGATTGAATACTTATTCTTCTACCACCCACAAAAACAAAGTATAGTAACTTAGAGTAAAATAAGCCTGATACGGGCATTGTTTTGGTATTTTAAGAGGTGTTTTTTGGGAAAGAGCAAAGTGTTTTACTTGTCTTTCATTTGTACATAATTAAAACATTTCTGTTGGATTCATTAGAGTTTTTTTCAGACATGGTCTGGATTCTTATTACGAATCAGAACAGGAACTTGACCCTGAACCCATACAATCCCTGACCAATGGATTGATGGATATTCTTCCAGCATTTCTTTGTTATCTGAACTAACTTTTGGCCATAATTCATCCATACTGCAAATCACTGAGCATCACCAAAATGTTCCCGAAAGGCTTCCCTTACAATTACCTTCAAAGTCCCCATGTTTTGAAAATTAAAATTTAAAATTTTAACTTGATTTCAAATTCCAATGACTCTAAGCATGTAAACAAGAAAATTCTGGGTCTCTTTCAACACATCATTTGGTTTGACCAGAGGTTGCATCCTGTACCTTTTTTTGCAAATCATTTTAAATTGTCTTAGAACATTGTGTTTTCATAGAAAATTTATCTTCTACAAATTTGTGTTTTGTAACATAAAATGGACTCTGGTAATGAACTAACACTGTTAGCTACCCAATCAGCTATTACTGATCCATTTTCCTGGATATTTCATGTTCTATTTTTCCTGGATATTTCATGTTCTGTTTCTACTGTCTATTTCCCCTAAGCTATGGGTTTGTGAGCATGACTTCTGTTTTCATAAGGTGGATAATACTGTTTTACAGATGTTACGATTTGCATTTACTGTGTACAGAAATGTGCTAATGTAAATTAGTTGACTTTTATAAACAGACACCAAATAATTTCTTAGAGTTTCATATTTGCTTTCTTTCTGAGCAAATAAAGAATTGAATATTTTGTGGGATTTTTTGGCAGAGCCACATGCAGGTTTTAGAATCGCTTTCAACATGTTTGATACTGATGGCAATGAGATGGTGGACAAAAAAGAATTCTTAGTGGTATGTATATTTTCAGTCTTTGAATATTCTGATGTAATATTGAAACTATTGTTTTTGTCTGGGTTGAAACTCATGATGATGTCAGTAATCATGAGAACATGAGATATTCTTTACCGAATGTGTTTGTTTATTTGCCTTATTTAATGTAAATAGTAAATGTAAATAGTAAACAGTAGATCCTTACTACAGTGCACAGGTGTGCTGTATATAATGATTATTGAAGCTTAATTCCAGTTTTTATTCTGGATCTTTTTAATTGCTACTACATTCACAGATAATTAGGCTATTAAAGTAATATTGGTGTATCAATGGTCAGCAGAATTATTTAATTGCCATAATGATGGAGGGCCTTGCGAAAGAGTCTTTTTCCTGGGAGACCACTTCACTTTGTCATTTGTTCTACTTATAATTCTAGGGAACCTGAAAATATTGACTGACATAATGTGACACTATCATCTGTTCTGGACAAGATTTGTGATGAAATAACACATACTCTACATGTATCTACTTCAGCCCATGAAATCCATGTGCTGAAGCAGTTTGCTAAGCTGGAGTTCAGTGATTTCTTTTTTTAAGAACATTCCTCATAGCAAAATTGACTTTGAGCTGAATAATTTTCATGTGCTTTGGAACAGTTGGCAGGACATCCAGAGCTTGGCAGTAGTTTTGTTGCATCCAAGGTTTTGTTACATTACAAATGTGAATTACAGTATTTTTCAAACTAGAGCTTTACTCAGTTTATTGCTTGGAAAAAGCGGTTCTGTAAATTCTTCTTACTAATTATTTAAGCAGAGAGTTTATTTTTCTTCTGGTTAGAAATTTAAACAGTTCTAAAAGGCCCAGACTTTAAAAGAAACATTAGCTTATTTCACGTCATTGATATTTGTGCATTAAGAAGAATTTGGCACTTGAGAGATCTTCAAGAAATCTCAAATCATCCACTATATTTTGACTTTGATAATGAAAAATCTGATAATTGCATCTTGAAGTTTGAATACTTCCTAAGTTTTCAGGTGAGGATCCACTAAGTACAGGAGAATGCTGTTTGCACTGACAGGTATAAAATTAAAATGCCTTGGAACAAGAGGGCTATTTCAAATTTATGTTGAATGAATTATGAATAAATTTCATTTATTTTCTGATTTTAAAAGAAATGGGAGGAATAATTAATGCTATTCTAAATGAATGTCAGTGATGAAATAAAAATTGATCATTTAAAAAAAGTACAAAATGTAGAAGATTGCCCACTCAATGTTAGGGCATTGACTGCATGGCATTACATTATCAAACTGTGCAATGCAGTGTAAATTGGTGATGTCCATATGCAGCAGATGTCTGGGATAACACTGAAAACCCTCAGTTGTGGCAAACATAATTTTTCACATTTCTTTAGAAAGTGGTTTAGACAAGCTTTCTGAAAACTTCACAAGGTCTTCTACTGAACAAGTACAGGTGATTAATAGAATAAAAAATATAAGAACCGAATCAGATATTCATAGAAAATACCTGCAGAAGACATCAGTTCTTATCTTCATACATGTTTTATGTGGCTGAGTTTATAAATAAATAAAACCCACTGCCTTACTGAAGAAGTAGAAGTTGGAACAAAGTATAAAGAATGAAACAGACACATGGAATGAAGTGTCAGACTACAATTTAGGTAAAGAACAGGTCTCATGTATTTTGGAAGCTGTCATCCCTTTCAAATTGTGACATGCTGATCATTTTTTGTGCTCTAATAGTAAATGTACATATCCTTGTATTTGCAAATTCCTAATAACCATCTCCTCTAGTTGGAGGAAAACCCAGCAAACATTGGCTTAATTGGCCAAAGGAAAAATAGAGGAAGAAGAAAAAAGAAAAGCCTGTCATGATTTAATAAAAGAGAATGTGGTGGAATAGACTGACTTTTTTTTTTAAAAAAAGGCTTCCGTTACAACAGCTAAGTGGCAATTGAAGCAGGAGTCTTTGTCTTTCAGAAACTGATGCTGAAAATGAAATCAAATAAGTATAAAAGGTGGGAAGCAAGGAGCACATTTAACTATGGATATCACATCTTTCCTTCTCACTCTGCTTTTATAGTCCTCTTCACGTCCTTCTTTTCACTTGACACTTCTTGTCATGGTCCCTGATAAAAATTTCTCCTTCTTTTTCTGTTACCAGACTTGGTGGATAGAAGAAAGGAGGATTTTCAAACATTAGATATACTGTTCTCCACCTATTACTGTATTTTAAAAATTTGTATGGGTTAAACCTGACCCTAACTCTTGGCTGCAGTGTCAGTCACCCTTCAAAAATCAGATCAAAACCCATAAGTCAGAATGTTAGATCTGAAGTGAGAAAAGCTGAAATAAGTACGTAGGTAGGTAGGTAGGTAGAAAATGTCTGTATAAATAAAAGTAAATATGGAAATAAAAGTTGATTCAGTGTTGCTGCAGCTGTGAGAGACCTGGCCTCAGGACATGCATTTGGCATCTGTACTCACCTTGCTTGGGTATGCATCATCTCCTGTGTGCCTGGAAGCAGGAGACTGTAAATGTTGCCATATGAACTATATCCAGCATTTGCGAAATACTTCTCCATGCTATCATAAAGTTGGAAATATAGTTAATACTACTCAGTTTTGCAGATAAAGAGGCTTTGAAGAGATTGGTGTAGAGATCACGTGAAGTGATTCTTGGGAAGAGTACGGGTAGTGAAGAGTTGAAAAATACTTATTTTTTCTGATAACAGCTTTACTGTTTTTGTAAACTAATTCCATGGTGTTTGTGCTTTCCTCTTTGCTTATGTCATAGGGGTGAGGTCAGGGAACAGAAGGATTGTGTTGCCTTGTTATAGGAGATCTTGTTTTTGCTGCTTTCAGCAGTCAATTTCATTATCCTGTTTCAAACAATGTTCCTATGAAGGTTCTCTGAGATCCTTTTCGCATTCACTTTTCTACTGGCTGGTATCCTATAGCACTCCCTCTGAACAAAAGATCCATTTCCAGAAGTTTAGCAAATGCTTTAATGATGAATGCAACAGAATCCTACTCCTTTTGCCTCAGTGGCAAGGGAAATACATCCAAGGATGCACTGCTTTTTACCGATCTTTTTTCGTTTTTCAATTACTGCCACTCTTCTCTCCTACTTGATGGCTTGTCACTTTTCACAAGGTATTTTCTTTCTACTTCTCTCTCTTCATTTACCTTCCTTCTTTCCAGAGTTTTGGGTTCCAAACTGCGTAATACTCTAGGCCATCCAGCAAAATGTCATATCACGACTCTTTCCTTGTCAGCATAGGCTACAGTAATTTGTACCTGTAGGTTTGCAAAAAAAATCAGAAAAAACATACCAAGGTCTGTAAATTGATCCTATACTCAAAAAGAGATACAGTGACACACAGTGTTCTGGTTTGTATTTGCTGTATCGGCAGTTCCAGAACACAGTAGTCAACTTCAAAAACTGATAAAACTTCATTTATAAATGTCTTTGGTATTTGATCGCTAAACATCGTATTCATTTATTTCAGTGTTGCCATACCCCTGCAGTAGGCATCGCTGATCCCTTTTTCTTAGTCATCTGCCTTCTCTGAAGTACAGTATTCTGAAATTAAATTTGGAAAATTTGCTTGCAAAACACTTGATTTTTCACATCCTGATCCCTGGGGAGCCCTGTGTGTATGTCATTACAGTAACAGGTTTTTATCAGACTTGTGGTGGGTAAAATTTGGTCTTTGATATGAATTCCACAGTTGTGTCAGTATGCCATGATGTTTGATTCTGACAATACCATATTCTAGATAGGACAAATTTGTCAGCCACGGTGTTCATTCTTTTTGCAGCTCACTTTGAGATTAGTAAATGCTACATTGGGCAGTACAATATGTTCATGTGCAGTTTTTGAAAAGCTGAAGTTGACTGGTAGAGGTATGGATGGCATTATGGTTAATAGCGCTTTCTTTCTGTGAAGAATAGACACTGTGACACTTTTTTCTAATGGTTTGGGAATATTAATAAGTATTGCTGTAAATAAAAGTATCTAAATAAACAGATACTTATGAAGAAAGATAAGTACAGACCAGTTCTTACTCTGAAGACTTTACAATTTAAAAAAAATAAATATGCTCAAGAATCAGTATGTTTTAAATCTTGTATTTGAGTTTTTCTCAGAAGTCATGTTAAAAGCTGTGAGAGAAAGCTGTGAAAGGGGTATTTTACAAGACCTGAAGGTATTCTTTGAACAGACATGAAACAAAAGGGTACTTGATAAATTCCTCGAGTAGTAGGTTGCTGCTGCTGAAGGGGGATGTTTCACCCCCACCAGGTGTTTCCACCCCTCTCTTGTGCCAGCAGAAGGAAGAACTGATGTAGTTGGAAGCTAACAACATAGAAAAAAGATCGATCCAACTGACTACATAGCCACATAGATACTAATTAGTACCGGACAAGAAAGGATGTGCCTAGAGGTCATGAAAAAGGGTGGAACTCCCCCTTTTTGTACAGTCTGGGTAGGCTAAAATGTAAAGCTAAATGGGATATTCTTACTATTGTGCTCCCAAATAGAATTATTAGCCTTTGTGGAAGAAATACTATTTCCTTTTTCCTCTCTGTGGGATGGTTAAGGCCACAGAAGCCACAAGAAGGGATGAATATGAATATGAACAATAAAGCATCATTAAAACACTGATATTTTAGTAAAGAACTACATTTTAATACTGTTTGCCATGTTCCTCACAATGAATGATTGTTATGCATGTGAAATAGCCTGAAAACTGAATAAGAACAAAATGGTTTTCTTTTTAGCTTCAAGAGATTTTCAGGAAAAAAAATGAGAAGAGAGAAAGAAAAGGAGATGAAGAAAAGCGTGCAATGCTTGTGAGTAAAATTAGAATAGTTGCAGCTTCTAGCTGGTTTGTTTTCTTTGATGTAGGACAAAATTATATGTGTATATATTTCACTAATCAGTTTCAATTTTTCAAAAAACAGTAAGTTCATATAATTAAACTAATACGCATAACTTTATATAGAGCAAAAAGTAATATTTAGCCTAAACTGCAGTTATTGAAAAAATTAGTTAAGTGGTCTCTGGAAAGGAAAAATTAGTGTTTAAACATTCTATTACATATTATGACAGTAGCATTGATTCCATTTGGAATGTATAAATCTAGAAAAAAGTGAATAGTAATGACCCAGTGTTGCTGTTTGTAAGAGTGAGAGATTTTAGTGGCAAGATCAAACTATGCTCCTGTTCTCATAACTAACTGAACCTGTCCATTTAGACACACTGATCCTGATGCTTGTTATTAACATAGTCGTTTTAAAATAGCTGATGAAATATTACAAGTGAACCCAGATTTTATATTCAATTTTTTTTATTAAATACTGCTTATGACTAATGCAAAGTGGTTTTAGTTGTTTATATTATCTGAACCGATTTTTGTTGAATATTGAATACTCATATAATGTCAAGTTTTCATTTCTTATGGGCATAAGAAAGGTAAGTCAGAATTAGACAAATCTGGTGGTTTGTCTGGAGGATGACAGCAGTAGCAGGAACTTATTTTACTGTTGGACAAGTAAAAATCAGGTACAAGTCTCTGTCAAACCCACAGCAGAAAAAAAAAAGGCGTTCATTTGCAATTTGCTTATTTATGGCAAAAATTTCTTGTTATAAGAAATGTTTTGACATGTATGCAAAGCTTCTTATGGTGCCCATTATCCTTTTGGGACCATAGGTGCTTGATCTCAGATCTTTGTCCCTGAAACCATAGGAAGTTTGAATTTCAAGAGTTAATACTCTTTAAACCTTCCCTGAGCATAAAAAAGGATCTTTTCTTCCCACCCGGAGAGATCTATCCTTCTCAGCTTTTCAAAACTGTAGGTCAATTGTTGAATCTCTCAGACGGTGTTTATTCTGAACAAAGGAAACTTACACCCAAAGGTAGAGCTTTTGGGAAAAGTAAAGGTTACAAGATGGAACATTTCTCCTGAGAGTAATCTCTGCAGCCCTGTACCGCTCCTTTGAAAATTTGAAAATTGAGATTGAAGAGAAACCATTATTTCTTCACTGTCATTTTAATAACAAACTTATATAATAATATATAAAATAAAAATTTGCTTGTCTTAACCTATTCTGTTGCCCTTTTTTTCCCCTCTTTTGGCTTCATTCTGACATGTGATACTTGGCCCGTTTTTGCTGTATGTCAGCGTCTTCAACTTTATGGATATCATACTTCTACTAACAGTGTATGTACTCTAATTATTTTCAATTTATGCAGTCTTCACCAATGAGGTGAAATATTATGCTATGAGAAAATTTACTATATTTATATTTTTCATCAAGTAAATTACTTCTGCCAATCAGTAAAAATGTGATGCATCTTTACTTGTATAACAGGTTATGCATGCTTGTTGCACGCATTCTGAAACAGGCAAGCCTACCAGGACAAAAGGTTGCTCTCTCTATTTATATAAAATGAAGGAAACAATATTTTTAACAGAAAGGACAAAATATATCTTAAGAAATTATAGACTTGCTTTTAATTAACATATGTAAATTAAGTCATCCTAGATGAGTCATTTGATCCAGGTCTATTGTGTATCTTGTGTATAGTGTGAAGTAATAATTAGTCAAATGAATCCTCCACCAATTTGTTCCCCCTCCCCCCTAAAAAAAAGAAACAGAAGAGAGCCTTTACATTTGTGTGCTTCACTTACAGAACAAATAAATAAGAACTATCAGTGCTGAACTAGAATAGGATTTTACGAATAATAGTCCCGGTATTATGTAGGTGACAGTAAACTTATTTTTAATCATTTTTGAGAAGTGGGAGAGAGAATCAGCAAGAGAGAAATCTGGGTTTTTTAATGTATTCATTGTGACCTGATTGATTTTTGGATCATAGCACAAGTAAAAAAAGACTGCTTTGATGTTAAAATAGAAGAATTAAACTTGTTTTGGTATGATTATTGTGATATTCAAAGTGAGGGGAGGGAACCTATGAGAATTAGATGGCTAATGAAATTCCAGTTTTAAAGTGTACTTCTTTATATAATCATTCTCGGGAATGCACAGGTTTATTTCCTGTGAAGTTAGCACATACAATTTGGGCAATATGCAGGAAGGAAGTCTGTTGAATGAAGAGGTGCGGTGGCATGATACAGCTACTGCAGTGTTGTGAGAATAACATGGTAGGAGATGTGAGGCATTATGATTCAGTGGATTTTAGATCAGGTTTTATTGCAGTGAAAGATGCTGTACAGTGATTGCGATATTCCTGTGCACCCTCCTATTTTAAACTGAAACAAAACGAGTTAGGCTTTTCTATTAATTTAATAATTTTCAGCTTTAGTAAAAAATCTCCTTCTAGACTCCAGCCACATCCAAACTCTTTATCAAGATGATGCTCAGGGGTGCACCATCCTTTTCTGTCCTCCTACTACCTGAATGAAGATTTCCATGCAAAGAAGACTGAGGTGTATAGGAATTCACAGTATCTGCCAAACCCCCATCCCGGAAAATTGATATTTTGGGTTTCCTACTGAAGCAATAAGTGTAGCAGCCTTTTCAGTTTCCCTTGATGTGCTGGGGAGTTGAAGATTCTTGACACCAAGGAGATGCAGCCCTAAAATGTCTGGGAAAGTCCAAAGTTCTGTGATGGGCCCTTCCCCTCACTGCATTCTTCACAACAGTTCTAATCTTTTGAGAAGTGTCAAGGTGTATCAGCCACAGAGTGCATACAGTGACATTTTAAATGTCTTTTGTCTTTTCATAGGTTCATAGGTTAATTCTTTCAAGTCATGTTCTGGTGCATACTGCAGTTGTGTGTTAAGGCTACTTCAGCATGTATTGCATGAGTGCTTTTGCTAGCCAAGTGCCAACCGGAACATGATAACTATGACATGCATGTAAGGAAAATAAAATATGCATGCCCTGAAGTACTAATTCCATTGACTAAAGTAAATCTCCAGTAAGAACAAATTCAGTGAACACTTAAAATAGATAATTACAGAATTGTATGCATAAAAGAATGACATGCTCATTAACACAACCCCATAAAACATCAAAGGGATAAGTAAGCATAAGAGAGAAAGTACTAAGGACATAATCCTGTACACGCTGAAGTAAACAAATTTATCAGTTTAGCACTTTAGGACAGAATGGAGTGAGTTATGAGAATACAGTGGCCACAGCATAGGAACTGTTACTCCATAATAAGAGAAAGATAAAACCAGATTTTTTCAAAAAGGAAACAAAAGGATAATATACATTAAGCATGGGTGTAATTCCTGGGAGTTTGTCGTGTTTCTTTGATGACAATTTACAGGCAGAACTGAGGTGGATTGGTTAGTGGAGGAAGTACGTAATAGAACTTGTAGAATCAGTGCACATAATGTGTTCTACATGATGTCAAGACATAAAGACAATAAACCTTCAATTCCGTACAGTGTTACGCATGTTAACAGTGTGCTTTTGCATAGTGCACAGCTGTCACATCAGTGTAAATCTTCTGAGAACAGTATGTTCTGAGTAAAAAAAAAAAAAGGTTTTCATTTGAAGTGAAAAGAATAAACTGATTCTGTCTTTGTCTTCTGTGACCAGATGGACATGAGTTAGGGAGCCATGAAAGTAGGAGACCTAGTTCAAATGAACTTGTGGAGAGCAATAGGAAAATGCATTCAGTTGCAGTAACCCTAACCAAGTTCAAATAGCCTTCTGCTGTCTTTAGGATCACCTTCCATAGATTCCTTGGGGGAGGGTGTGGTGGAGAAATGCATTGCATAGGTCTTCCAAGACTAATTGCAAGATAAAGGAAGGCCTGTTTTAATAAGGGAAGACTTTTCAGGCTTCCAAATGAAACATTTCAGAGCAAAAAGGTAAGCATATTTTATTTGAAAAGATTAAACACTTTATTTTCTGTTTAAACATGGTAAGTTTGATCATCAGATGTGCATAATGTTTTCTTGATCAGTATGTTACAGTTGAAGTTGGACTTATTAGGCTCATTTTTTGCATTTCTTTATTGGTGCCAGGATGTCATCCTGATTATTGGATGAAATTAATTTTATATAACTAGTTGTATGGTGATATTTGTATTTTGACCAATGAGAAAACAAATTCCATAAGTATATAATTTTATTTTTTTTTTGCAAAACAGAATTGTTAGAAAAAACAACAGCAAAATAATGAGTTCAGAAGAACATTTTCACATGTGCTTTTAATAAATAGTTTCACTTTACACTTTCTCTATTTTATTTGGGAAAGTGGAGTCTAGTGATGCTTTTTGTCACAGGCAAGTTATGAGTGATAAGCAAATAGCTGGAATAGACCAGTGTTCCTTTCATTTACAAAGTGTAGTGTAACTGGGTAGAAATTGCTCTGTGTAGAAGCAAAAGAATGAATCCATGCTTTTGAAGATGAGCTGGAAAAGATTTTAAAGTCTGTAAGCTGTTCTTTTATCGTTCTTTGGTTTTCAAACAATTGTGCTTCTTGAAACTTCTGCAGGTTCCTAAAACAGAAGGAGAGGACCTTGTTCCCAGAAGCTATTGGGATACTTTGAGACGTAGCACAAGCCAAGCACTCTTTTCAGACCTTGCGGAGGTATAAGACAACCTCTGTCTCTGGTCCATAAACATAATGCTATTTCATTTATTTCTGTTCTGATTGTTTTCCTATCGTATGCACTTTGTTTCTTTTCTTCCTTCTAATTAATTTTTTTAAACCTGAAAGTTCTCTGATTAAATGGGTTGGAAAGATTTGGAAGATCAAGTGCCCTTCAGTCCTTACTGTAAGAAGCATTTTCTTACACTAATAGTGACAATATTTTACAGTTAGAGAAGTAATTCAGGAAACCTTTGTCATTTAGACTTGGTCCAGTGATATGACAAGTGTAACGAGAGTTGCAGCCCTTTAAGCTTTTAATCTTTAGGTCCTTAATGTGCTTTTTATGTATGTTATCAGAGCTTGTCTTCACAAAAACAGTATCACACAATGATTGTTTTAATTGTTGGATCAAACCAGGAATACTTTAAGGTAACCAAAACCTTAGTCAATCTTTTTTAATATTACACAGTCATTATGGAGGACTAGCAATATCACAGCCATCAAATTAATTTCCATAGTTCTTTAAATTCTAATAAGATTCCTGTTTCGTGATCTGCTTTCAGATAATTAAGACATTTGTTTGTATTGATCGTTTAAGAGGATCAGAAAACTAGACCATTTAGGCTTTTCAGTGCCCCGTTGAGGGTGATTGCTCTGATGGTTGTGGCATTAAAGGACATACAGCAACCCCCCACTGACTCCCTGGTCTCAAGCAAGTCCCATGCTTCATAAGCAGGATCATAATGAGAAGAGAACATGGAACTGAAACGGACCTCCAGGGTGAAACAGTTTTTTTTCTTTGCTTCATAAGCAATGTATGCACCATATTAAAAGTAATTAGTGTTTTGTCTCTGCTGTTCCTCTGCAGAAGCTATTGAATAACCTGAGGACTTGGATGACCTTTTTCTAATTTCCAGGCTAAATTTACTCATAGTCCCTTTATACCAATCTGTTATTGCTTAATTTTCATAGGGTTTTTTTCTTCTTTAGTGTTAATCTTACTCATGGTTGTGCTTATAAAAGCAATCATAGCCCTCAGTTTGAATTATTGCAGGCTAAACAAAACAAGGTCTTTAATTTTTCTCTTAAGGTAGAACCTGCATTTCCCAGGTATCAGATAGGCCTTCTCTTACCTCTCTCAGCTTGAGTTCACTTGACTTTGAACAAAAGAAAATGTAGTGTTAATGACTTGCATTTTATACCAATATTTATTGCAATATTCTTAGTAATAATGCATTCCTAGTAATCTTGCAGTAAAGCAATATATGCAGTCTTTCTTTCCTTGCTTTTAAAGTGATGAGCTCCTGAACTAGTTGTCCAGTTATTAATCCCTATTTATTCCACCACGTTTTAAAACCCAGAACATCAGTGTTATTGTCTAGTCAGCTAAGGGAGACATTAAAGGGGAGAGAGGGTCGCTTTTTTCAATTGTTTAAGCAGCTCGGGGCTCTGAGTTTTCTGAATTAACTGTCTTAATCTAGTTAGCTGGCATGAATTCAGTCCCAACTGTAGATGGACTTTAGTTTGGTAATCTCTCCACACCTTTAATTTGATGAGAGATAGGTGTTTTTACATCTGATGCCTCAGACTAATATCCATAACTGCAATGTAATTGAAGCTGTACGGCAGCTATACTTAACATTGATTTAAATTGTCTGTAAAATGTATAAAACGTAGGTCTGTTCACTTGTAAATCATTTTATGAAGAAAAGTCGTGTCCTGCATTTGCTCTGCTGACAATGACCCACTTCTCACTATAATCATCTTTATCTTGGTGGGGTTACGTTTGAGCCAGCTGGCTTTCACCCATATTCTTATCTCTCCCAGGTACTCTCACATCTCAATATTATAGGCATCTCTTCTAAGAAAGTGCCATAAAGCTAGGTGACACTGAAGTCTGTGTTGTTTCATAGCCTTTTGAGAAGGCCTTGTGTAAGTTGAAAAGGAGACTAAATAAAGTTCGTTGTTGTGGGAATCATCTTACAAGGTCTCTTTGGAGGGAAAGAAGTTATTCATCACATCCAGTTTCTCTCTAACACAGTTTACAGTACTGTTTCTGCTATTCCTGATTTAGAAACTACACTGTTGGAATATGCCACTTATGACTGAATTCAGTTTGTGGGTTTATTCTTAAATTACTAAATTAAACTGTAAATCAGTAGATTTATGATCACTACTAAAAATCAAGAACTTGCAGTAAGAAATCTCTTATTAATTCAAAATATAATATGCATACTTCATTCTCAGCATATGTTGTTAAAAGTGGACCATCGCTCATGACTGTAACTTACTTTTAGTCAACTTCTTTAATCAAAAGCTTGAAATTGATTTTGGAAAATATAAAAAAAATAGATTTACTGCTCTTCGGGTTAGGAAATTGAGAGGAGAAAATAGTGCCATTATGCAGCAAGCCAGGAATGTGACTGAAACACTTGTCTCTCCTGTTTGTCTCTACCTGTATTTGTATTTCAGTTCTTGTAAAGGTTAATGAGACAGGGTTTTAGTCTCATTTAAATAACTGCAAAATATATTAGGTCAAAATAGAGTTTCATATGTGTGTATATGGAAACAGGTGTGGTCCTTTCATTTTCACTGGTCTAAAATAAAAAATAAATTTTATTGTGAACAATAAATAATAGTTTTAAATTATTAAGGCCTTTAGTTTTGTCCTTAGCCCTGAAGAGAGAGAGAATTTATTTAATGCGTCAGTGCAGAAGGAGCACAAGAATAGTTTTCAGTTGCCTACTAATTCTGCAGAGAAGCCTACTGGGTTGAGTTTCTGGGGTGAGGTTTTTGTTTGGGGTTTTTTATTTAGTGAAGCTGACCAAATGGGAATTGTGAAAAGACTTGCAGATTATGTTTTTTTAAATGGTTCTTTAGATATGGGTGAGTGCAACCTTAGTCTAAGGTTTTGAAATGTTTTTGCAAGATGAAAGGCTGTAATTTAACATTTGATATCTTTGCAGTGTACTTGAGGGAAATTGTTTGAATGTACTTAGGGATTTAATTGCTTAAAAGACATAAGAAATCAGGGTATCTGCATTTCAGTGTATTGTGTCCTGTAGTGGAGGATAACAATATTAAAGGACAAATAGTGATTACATTTCTGAATTAGTTTGCTCACTTGAAGAGCAGAGCTGTCTTAATTGAAGGACATGAAATATCTACCTATATATACACTATGTAAACTTATTTCTCCCTGGAGAAAAATATGAGAATAAAGAGGAAGCTAGAGTACATGAAATACAATCTTGAGAATCCTAAACTGATTATACTAAAGCAAAGAAAAATCTCTTTTTTCTTCAGTTCTTGGATGTTGAAAGAAGAGGATTTGTGTTGTTACTGCCTTGTGTTTTTCCTTGTTGTTGATACATAAATACTCTTAATGGATGTTGCTTTTTACATTTTTTACAAATCATAGAATCATAGAATGGTTAGGGTTGAAAGGGCACTCAAAGATCATCTAGTTCCAGCCCCCCTGCCATGGGGGTATGTACATACAATCAGTATGTACATTTGAAATTAATATAGTATTTTCCAGAGAATGAATATATGGAATGTTTTTTGTGGTACGTGATGTGGAACTACTACATACCATTCAAAATTTCATCCTGATTTCTTCATATGAAGTTTCCCCATCTGTTATAACTATATAGCCTCTTCAGTTATGAAATGAAGTCAGGCTTAAAGGACCTGAGTGCAGCTTGCAGGTTTGTATATGCAGATCTTTATAGATCCATATAAACAGTTTTCTATACTTAGAGTAAATTCCATAGATTTATAATCTATCATCACGGTGATAACTTACACTGTTCCATCTCTCAAATACTTACTTGGTTTCTGTACCGTGTACTTTGTTTTTCACTTTAACAGTCAAGTCGGCAGGCACACTTCCACAAAAATGTGGTGTTACTGATTGGGGGTAGCTTGCCTTGGAAGAGCAGAGACTACTGGCTCCTACTCTTGGCTTTTCATGAGATCTTGTCTTTGTAAGAAAAATGAGAGCTCAGACAGAAGGTTCTCCCTAGGCAGGTGCAGCAAGGAGACAAAGTATAGTACTTTTTGAAATTTAGATGTTGGCAGATAGACGTTAATGCCAGAAGGACATTGCCATGGTGGTTTATTTAAGAGCCTTATATTACTGAATTAGTATATCAAGAGTTTCTTTGTAAAAGAAGTAAAATCAGTGCATGTACACAACAGTTAATGGAAAAGAATATGTAGTAAAAAAGTGAAATGTTGCGCAAGTTACTTCTGTTTATACATGGATGATAGTTACTTCTGTGTCTTCCTATTTACTACTCTTGCTCTTACAAATAGTCAAAATTATTGGTTTTAATACTCTAATTCTGTGTGTTCAAAGTTGATAGTTATTAAGGAAAAAGTATTAGTACATGTTTAAAGATTCCTGTCTGATGCATAGACCACATACTCAGTCGATAAGGAACATTCTTAAGAGAATGAGTCAAAATACTACTTCATGATTTCAAAATTTCATACAATTCTGTTGTTTTAAATATATTTTGGCAACAAAATTTAAACTGTAGGCATCTGCTATTTATAGGAAAGAATCATATAAAGTACACCTGACTGTGAGTAGTTTTGGAATACAATCCCATACTTAATGATTTTGAAATAAAAGAGTATATGAAGTAACTTCCTTTAATTTCTTTGTGGTTGCATAGTAGAAGGGAGAAAAGATTGTGTACAAAGGAGTTATTTTTATGATTTACCTCTACTGACTAGAACTTTATTTTTTCTCAAGAGTTTCTGGTTTTATTTTTCATGCTTTTCCCCCTTCACTGCATCTCATATTGTTTTTTAAGTGTTTTCTACTAAATCAATTAACAATGTAATGCTATTTTGTGTGAAAATTGCATGACTAAATTAATTTAATGGATTTTATTACTAAAGTCTTTTTAAAGACTGTGAACATAAACCACAAACTCTTTTAATAGAAAGGTCTTTTGTCATGATAGGCGTTCACAGATTATACTTCTGTAGCTGATCCAATCATGGCCTTTAATTTCTTTTTTTCTAATATTTAAGCGTGCTGATGATATTTCAAGTTCACTGTCAGATACTACACTGCTTGTACACTTTTTTGGCAAGAAAGGAAAAGCTGAACTGAACTTTGAAGATTTTTATAGGTGAGTCTCAACTTTATTAATTCCTTGTAAAAAAATACCTGCATGCTTGTTGTAATTAATGTATATTATATTACTATACACAGTTTATGCAGATATGTATATGTTCCTTTTGTGTGTGTTGTATATACAAAGAGCAAAATAAAGCAATAAATGGGCCAACAGTAAAAGTCCAATATTAATGCTGCTGCATTTGCAAATTTTGTTAGCACTTGTATGTGTAGTTGCTTTGGGGTGCAGAGGTTATACCCCAACCATGTCCTTATTGGTATGTAGGAACTGTTTTCGTGGTTTTGAATTATTTTTATGTTTTTCCTGATGGTGCTTAAAAAACCCCAAACTTTGTGTACATGTCTGCTTTTACGGACATATCTAAATGTAAAGAGTTTACTGAAGATAATGTGTAGGCAGTTTAGAACAAGCTGCTTCTGGGAAAAAATGAAAACACAGCGGACGCTATTAGCTTAATTATGTCAGGGTTTAGCCCCAGCCAGCAGCTGAGCACCAGGTGGCCTCTCGGTTTCTCCTCCTCTGGGATGGGGAGGAGAATTGGAAGAAAAAGGCAAAACTTGTACATTGGGATAGGGATAGTTTGGTGAGACAGAAAAGGAAGAGGAAAATAACAATACTAACAAAAAAACCCACACGAAGCGGGTGATACACAGTGCAATTTGCTCACCCAACCCAATGTCCAGCCCATTCCCAAGCAGTGACTCCTCCCTGGCCAGCCCCCTTTATATGCTGAGCTTGACATCATATGGTATGGAATATCCTTTGGGTCACCTGTTGTGTCCCCTCTAAGCTTCTGGTGAAAATGAACTCTGTCCCAGCCGAAAACCAGGACAATTATTATCCCGGTTAAAATAGAATTTAAAAATTTAGGGAGAGTGCTATAAAAACAGGGCCATAAAACTGTAGGTTTCTGTGTGATTGAAAGAGATACAGGGGTTATTGTTTCCTCAGTAAACACTCCCAATACCTATTGTTTTTATCACTTATTGTGCATTCTAATCAATCAGATATTTGCAAAATATTTTGCCTTAAAATGATGCATGTCTTGGGAAGTATTCAGTATTTCATATAATATAAAAACTGTGTCATCAAGTGAAATCATGATGTGAGTTCAAACAAACCAGAAAAGGTACTTTTTCAAAAGGCACCTAGTTAAAATATCCATCTGTTGCTCTAAAATCTGTGCCTTTGAGAGGACGTGGAAGGCAGTGTGGGAGTGAGCAGTGTAGTATCTGTGCCTGGAGAATAGAATAGAATAGAATAGAATCATTAAGGTTGGAAGTGACATAGTGAGATGAAGAGAAAACAAGTGAAATTTTTAGATTAAGGGCCTCACAAGGGAATGTCTGGTGCAATTTCCTTTTTCAGCCCTAAACTTTAACCTTGGCAGGGGGGGTTGGTCTAGATGATCTTTCGAGGTCCCTTCCAACCTCTACGATTCTGTGATTCTGTGATTCTGTGATTCTGTGAATGCTAAAGAGGTCAAAACCTAGAAGAGATTTTTGTGAGAGAGATCCATCAAGTTTGTTCAACACTACTTTACCACCTCAAAAAACCATTAAACTGTGGATTGGTGAGGGAAATAATATTGTATGTTTACCTTGCACTTTTGCTGAGACATCCTTTTGATTTGAGCTCCTCCTTAGAAGTCAAGTTATATATTAGAAAGGAGCATTTCAGACAGTATCTGCGGAATGGGGACTCTTGGGAACCCGTAGCAGGGAAGTGTTACAGGTTGTGGTTGACAACCAGATGAACATGAGCTCCCAGTGAGTACTGTGACCAGAGAGCTAATTTTATCCTTGGTGGTATAACTAGGACATCAAACAGAATCAGGGAAGTTGTATTCTCTTTTTATATGTAGCTGATTTGATACTGTATCCAGTTTTCATATCCAGAATATACTAAATTAGTTAAGCTGGGAAGAGTTTATAGAAATATCATAAGAATAGTGAAGTATGGAAAAAAAAAGAAAAGAGGAGAAGAAAAGCTTAGATTGAAAGGCTGCAAGAGCTCATCATACTTAGCTTCTTAAAAAGAGAAAAAATAAGGTGTAGTCACAACCTGTTAGTGACTATATGGGGAATAAATTTTTTGATGGAATTTTCAGTCTAGCGTATAAAAATAAAGACCAGTGACCCACTGAAGAAGAAAATTAAGCAAGCACAAACTAGAAGTCAATGAGAAATGTAAGTATTAAGTAATTCTAATCCTTACTAAAACACTTCATGTTTGAGTCGATTGTTGTATTGATTAGAAAATGTGTCAGCATAGATAAGGGATTTACTGAATTTACCATCAGTGCTACAAAAAGGGAACTAATTGGTATAATGCTCTTTGGCTTTATAGTCTACAAGTCTTTTAAGGACATGAATAGTAGAAATATAAAGTATTACTCTTACTCATATTTTTGTTTGTGCTTTAGATTTATGGATAACCTACAAACTGAAGTTCTAGAGATAGAGTTCCTTTCCTACTCTAATGGGATGAACACCATCAGTGAGGAAGACTTTGCCCATATTCTTTTGAGGTATACTAATGTGGAAAATACATCAAGTTACCTGGAAAACATGCGCTGCAGAATTCCTGAAGAAAAGGTAATTGTTTAGCTAGGACAGCAGTGGGCCACAGCATCAAGTCCCTGTGTCATCAAGATGAAAACAGCCTTGTTGGACTGAATGAGATTCTGTCACTGAATTAATTAGCACCAGGATTTTATTCCGATCATAAGTTGTGTGTCTCCTGTCTTTCAGATTACTTGCTGAATAAAAAGTAGAAGAGTAAATAGCATAGAATTATGTTCCATAGGATTTAGCCAGTAATAATTTTGAAGTTTAGATAACAAAGCTTTATATTACATGAAAATTCAGTTTAAAAAGCAAAAAACCTAAGACTTGAAAAAGAACAATTTTTCTAGCAATGATGCATTAAACCCCCCTTTTTTTTTTCTTACTTCTCTCTTGCACTGCCACTGGCATAGCACCTCTTCAGCAATAACATTGACACAGTTTATCTAGTTGTTTTATAGTTCTTAATAATGCATCACTTGTATATAATTATTGATGGGTATGTGGTTCTTATTAATGGCTGAAGAGATAGAAGAGATAATAAAAACAGTAAAGGTCATGAGGTAGGTAGTCCTTCATTTGTTTTACGACGAATGTGTTGTCAGTAACAACAAATGTGTTGTCAGTAGCATCTCTGAAGAGAAATGTCGTGGTAACTATACATCAATGGTAATCAATAGGAGAAGGTTCAAAGTAACCCTTCAAATAAAGGGTGTTTTGGATATACTCCTTCTCTTTGTGTTTACAGGAGATCAGATTAATCTTTCCTAGAAATCTAACTCCTTCAATAGCTATAACTAGTGACAGGACAAGGGGAAATGGCTGCAAGTTGCAATGCAATGTTGGCTGCAATGGCTTCAGGTTGGAGATGAGGAGAAAGTTCTTCTCTGAAAGGGTGGTCGGGCATTGGAACGGGTTGCCCAGGGAGGTGGTGGAGTCACCGTCCCTGAGGGTGTTTAAGGAAAGGTTAGATGTGGTACTTAGCGACGTGGTTTAGTGGGTAATAGGTGGTGGGGGGATGGTTGGACTAGATGATCCTTGAGGTCTCTTCCAACCTTAATGATTCTATTCTATTCTATTCTATTCTATTCTATTCTATTCTATTCTATTCTATGTATTTTGATAACATTGACAGCAGAGCTTGTGGTGAAAAGTAATAAATCAGCTTGGACAGTTTGGGGGGACTTTTTGTTTGAGAAATTACATTGCAATTCCAGTCTACAGAGTAAGAAAGATCAGTCAGCTGACCTGACAAACACACTCCAAAAATGAACAGTTCTGTGTTCAAATAGCTGGATTATCTGTTTCTTCCTGTGTTGTAGGCAATCAGGTCCACTGAGAGAGAGATACAGCTGGGGAGTGGAAAAGCAAAGCAGGGCTGTCTCTTTTGCACCAGATTAGGAGTAAGATGAAGCGGTAAGATTGGGATCAGAGTTCCTGCTCACTGACCTTTCTGAGTTCCCGGTCTATCCACTGAGGGGCTCAGGTCTAACTGCTCTGAAAGTTCTGCACAGCTTTCAATATTCAAAGCCCAGACAGTGCAACAGAAATGGTATAAAGCTCTTTTTGCATGGTTCCCAGATTATTTTTTTTTTGTTTAGGGTGAAATCAAGATTTCCATATATATGGAAAGCTAAAAAAAAACAACCACAAATTGCTTTGGGGCTCGTATAACAATGTGTAAGTGTCACTTAGTTAACTGAAAAATAATGACAGTCATAGGTATAGAGAAATACTTCTTTGAATGGCAAAGGTGAAGTTGATTAAGTAAATGTAAATACAGATGCTTTCTTCTAAACACAAGGAAGTATTCTTTACAGTTCGTCTCCAAGTCTTCCAATGCCATTGTTCTGATAGCAAGTCTTCCACAGTAGTTTGCTCCTCTTGGTCTCTGGTGGGACCATCAGCTAGGAAAAGCTTCCACCTGGAAAGCCGTGACATTCAGTTACAGGTTTGCTTATGCTGTGTTCTGGGAATTTCCTGGCACTTGACCAGTGCCATATATCTCTAGGTCATATGCTATACCTCCATTAAGTAAAGCAGGATAGTGCTGCTTTGCATAGCTCCATATCACTGGCTTGGTAAATGTACTGTCAGTACAGTGGAAAAAAGTAAATCCCTGTGACATCTCTTGTGCTGGCCACAGGCTTTTGAGAATGGGACCTTGCCTCTTATTGCCATGGAGGTGTTGTTCAGGTGTTTGCACTTTTTGCACTTGTAATAACACTGTAATTTGAAAACTGTAAAATGTGCGCTCTATTTTATTGAAGTGTTATGGTGCAATATTAATACAAACCAGAGGATTGCATATAGAATAAAAATTAGTCTAGCTTGTAAAGTAAAAGGCAGCTACTATCACAGTTGGCAGTGTTAATCTTACGTGGCTCTGTGTGTAGAAGCCTCTAAAGCAACACGATCATTTGGCATATTGTAGTCATGTTAAAATGTTCAACTGGCGTGCTGCCTGCTCACAGGATGTTTTCTTCCTTTTACTAACTAGATGCCAAGCAGTGATTCATTTAAGCTGGCATCTTCAATTACGACAAATACCAGCTCCTAAAGAAAATCTATGCATTTTTAACAGCATTGGTGCATTAATATAACAGTTTTCTTTGCTGTAGTAAAATATAATCTGTCCAAATAAACAAAAAAGTTAGTTTCCTTTTAGAAAAAGGAAAATAAACAGTGTCCAGTATGAAACTTCTGGGATATCTACACATAGATAACTCCCAGTGTCAAAATGCAAAATGTATGGCAAATACAAAATGTTATTACAGTTACCAATTGAACAAAATATGGTCCTAGGAAAGGAGAGAGACACTAGAATGCCGTATCCCCAACTCTCTTTGAGTGTCATTTTGCCTTCCTTTCTGCCTCTCTTGTGTCCTTTTTTTTCAATGGGTGTAGTATCTATTCTTAAATGAAGTAGATATATGTAACTGCAAGGTTTGTTTATTCAGTTGTCATCACTACTGATAATTCTTGTGGTGCATATTGTGCTTTTATTTTTAGGGTATCACATTTGATGAGTTTAGATCGTTTTTCCAGTTCTTGAACAACCTAGAAGACTTTACAATTGCAATGCAAATGTATAATTTTGCAAGTCGTTCCATAGGTCAAGGTAAGTATTGGTATTTTTATAAAAATTGGTTGATAAAAATACAGAACTGTTGAGAAAAATACAAAAATGCTCTGTAATTCCTAGTTTGTAGTTTTAATGTCTCAGGTAAAAGGCTAAAAAGGCTAGGAATCCAGCTTTGAGAGGAGAAGGCATTTTTATATTTTTTCAGTGTTTAAATGTGAAAACTCAAATGCAAAGTTTATTTGTATTTCATAGTATGTTGTCCACAAAGTAGGAGTAATGTATTTTGGTTTTTTGTCTGATGTTCTCTTTATGCAGATGAATTTAAACGTGCTGTGTATGTAGCCACAGGTGTGAAGCTTTCACCACATTTGGTGAACACAGTGTTCAAGATTTTTGATGTTGACAGAGATGACCAGTTGAGTTATAAAGAATTTATCGGCATTATGAAAGACAGACTCAATCGAGGGTTTAGGGTAAGGATTCTCATTTTTTATACTTGTCTTTGTTGACTTTACTACTAACCGCTACTTACTTAAGCGCTGTAGCACCAGTAGGTTGCAAAGCAACAGTGTGTATGTTTAAAGGCATATGTTTTAGAGAAATCCTGAAGCAGTCTGTAAGGTAAATTCCTTCTTAAATTCTTAACTTTTTATTAAAAAGCAATACACAGAGGACGTAATGTACCTTTATAGTACACAACCAAATTGGAGATGAGAAATCCTCTGCATACTGTAATTTCTTCTATATTGTGTGATTGAATAATTTGCATTAAGAATTTTAACAGGGGTAGCAATTATGTCTGGGTTGTTTGCAGGAAAAAAGAGTTTGTCTCTCTCTCAAACTCAGGCAGTTTAGTTAAAGCTCAACCATTGGCTCTTCTAAGACATTATTTAAAATACCCAGCGTTGGAATGGGTTGCAGCAGAAGACAGTTCTAATTTTCAAATAAAGAATTACTGAAGTGATGCTGAACAATGCTATATTCTAGTTCAAAGTTGCTTTTGATAATTTAACCCTGTATCTAGTATATTAAATTACAAGAAGCTAGAGGGCAGGAAATTACTTGGAGAAAATTTTCATACGGAACAAGCTTGTAAATCATGCTTTGCCTTGTAGGTGAATGTATAGGCCTTGCTGCCCTCTTCAGGTTCTGTGTAGTATAGGGAAATTTTATAGTGGCAGAAAAAGATTTAATTAGAGTATGATCAGTAAAAGTCACATTTTTTTCTTCATATGACAGGTGTTAACATTTTTAACTAAATGTAAAATGGTGTTCCTACTGACAACCTAATCCCTTAGACATATATCTTAATCTGTATTATGGTTCCTAAATTCACATTGCAGTATGTTATTTCTGTAATGTAATTTTAGTCATGTTTAGTTAGCTTCCTAAATATAATTTTAGAACTTGCTGTGAAGTGGTGTTCAGTCTAATAGTTTGTTACTTTTGTAATAGTACGATGGAATGTAAAATGTGGGTAACAACCACTGCATTTGTAACAAACTTATTTCCTTGTTGGTCCTCAATTCCTTTTATTATGGTGTGGGAATGATGATTGTTTCATAACCGTTTCAAGATGTTCAGCTATATGTTTTAACCGTTTACTAATTGTAAGTGTGCCGTGTATGTTAATTTAGCGAGAAAACAGTCTGCTTACTAAGTAATTCTTGTAAATGTATTATATGTTTCTATTTCACAAAATGCATGACAGAAACCGCATATAATCCTTGAGAATCTGCATCATCCAGCACTATTCAGTCTTATGCACATATCTTTCTTTTGCCTAGGCCACTATAAAATACTCCACTGGACTGTAAAGGGCTATAAAGAATAGCCAATGATGTTCGGAAGAATAGCACCACTTTTCATAAATGATACGGCTAATTTTAATTAAATATGAGATATCTCCTGGACTGCCTGGGAGATGATCATGATTTGGTCGTAATTCGATTCTATTCAGACACGCCTACATGCAGACTTGTTAGATTATTCAGAAAAATCCATTTTCGTCACTAATCAGTAGTATTCCAAGACATCATACCAAACTTAGGAACTACAATTTCCAGTAAGTTTTCGTAAGCGTCACACAAACCTGATTTTTCCAAGAGTGGGTAGTAGTAAAAACTCTGAAAAAATTTTGCCTTTTCAGTTTAATAAACAGCCCCTACCAATCCCAATCTTGGTTTAGAATGAAAAGAAGAAAACACCTAAGAACCTTTTGCTCAGAACAAATTGGTGGCAAGTGTCATTAATTGCTTCCTATTGTTTGTGTATTAAAAACTACACAGTATTTAGTGTGGCCAGAACCAGTAAAAGTTTACCCTCTTGCTCCTATAATGTGGAGGGCTCAAATGTTGTCTTGTGCTAAATCAAAACTAACAAACCACTAATCTCTTCTTTTCTAATAACTGTGTTTCAAATCCATGTTAAGATTTGGTCAGTCCCATTATACAGATAAAAGAACATTATAGCTTCTGCTTATGCGGTGTTTTGTAGCAACATGGGTATTTTTGCCATGAGAAATTTGAACCTGTTTATAAAGTGTAAATGCCTGATTTTAATGTTAGGTATCCTACAGTTAATGTCTGCCCAAATCAATGTAGTCTCTGCTTGTCACTCTAAAAACATTTTAAAATTAACAGTTTAAAATAGGCCTGTGATTTGAAGTATGATTTTACAATTAACATACTTAGTAATTCAACTTCTGAAAAAAGTTGTTTTACTAAATTGTTTGCCCAGAAGAATCTCGAGGGCATCGCAGAGCTTGATATGAGGACCATGTGTTTTAGAAAAGGGCATTTTGTAGTTACATAGTCTGACTAAAGTAAACATATTTCAGAGCAAAGAGTTGTGGAAGCCCAATGAAACGGGAGTGCTGAAAGGTCAGTCAGTACCTACCAGCTTTGTCCTGTTTAAAAGCTTAGCAATAAACTTACAAACTTGAGGAGGGTCAGGTACTACCCCTTATAGGAACATAATAAGTATTCTTTTTAACACCTATTTTAGATACAGTTCTAGAAAAGTAAACGTCTTAAAGAGTTTATCAAATGAAATTTCTCTCAGGAATATAGTAGTATAATCAAGAACCTTTTTGGCTTTAGTAGTTTGAATCAAACTAATATATTAAGCTGCCATCAAGTGGTCAGTCAGAGTATTGCCACAAACTTATTAAAATTTGCAGACACAGAGCTTTATTTTTGCTTGCTGTTTGGTTTAAAATAGTTATTTCCTTCCTTTTTTTAAATTTAAAAATACAGAAGAAGATTCCCTTTCCTTTATAAATTCCACTTTTAAACTGAAAGATTTGGAACTTAATGACTAAATGATAAGCATTTTACCTAGCACAAAATATACTGTATCTTCTAGCTATTTGTCACTTAAAGCCATTTTTTTGTATTTTCATGATATCGTTGTCTTATGCTTACCCCTGGCTGCCCTCACATGTTGTCTGCATCTGCGCACTTCTCCATCTTCTGCTCCACAGGGCTACAAACCTATACAGAGGTATACTACTTTCAAATCCTGCGTGAGGAAGGAACTCTATAGCAGATAAATGACGGTATGTGTTAGCTGCCCAGTCTGAGTGTGCTGGCATGCTTGCAGGAATGGCTGAATGTTAAACTGTCACTGCTTTGTTTCCTGTTCCAAAATTCAGGAATGGGTTATCTGACCGTAAGCAATGTAGTTGCTCAAAGCGTCACGTTGTGTTTTTGACTGAAGCAAGAGAATTTTATTCTGGAGTTGGCAATGACTGACTCATGCTGTCACTGTTTTGTAAGCCAGCTGCGATTTTGTACTATGTTTGAAATAAGGAAAAGTATTCTTTTGTAGTTTCTGTTGCTGTTTTGTGTCTGTCCTGTGACCACTTTTCAAGTAAGTTCTCAGGTACCTATAGCTAATAAGGATTTACCAGTGAAGATTGTAGAGGCAGATTTTTCTTCCTGAGAGACTGTTAATAACTTGATTGTACCTTGATTTATACAGTTACACTTTTGAAAACGGTAATACAGTTTTTGCTCAATTAATGCTATACCAGCAATTTTCAAAAATCGGCACTGTGTCCACACATGACCACTGTTTCTGCATATACGCCACATGAATATTCGTTCTTATAATTAGATTGTACTATGGGTTTCAGCATAAAAACTGGGGTGTGCATATTCTGTACACATATTGTGAAACTGTTTGTCACACGGTAGACACAGCAGAAAGTTGTTAGTAGACATTTCTCTTCTTACATAAAGCAAGAGTGTGCTCTTTTGCAGTTTCAGGTTTTGGTGCCAGCCCTTTTTCCATGTCTATATATATAGACTTTGCAGTAGTTTCTATGAAGACCATTAACAGCTAATGTATGTCCCAGATGCATTATTTTGCAGTGAGGAGGAACAAAGAAATGTATGCCATGAGAAACATGGCCCCAAAGCCAGTGGTGGAGTAGCCAGCACATCTCGTGCTCCTCAGCCAGGAGGGTTTAACTGTCATTCCTGCTTTGGTTTTGATTCTGAGGGACAATATTAAGCTGAGATTTCTTGTTGAATAACTGTCTTCAGGTGCCTCCATACATCAGCATAAGGGCATCTGACATTCTGAATCCTCCCCTTTCCTCTCATATGCCTCTCTGAGCACTTGCATGCCAGTGAGTGTGCTGGGCTGCTGGTTTAAATCTTTCTTTCCTAACTGTGAAACAGCATCGCAGCAAAGGAGTGTAGGTACAGTAAGCAGAAGTTTCTTGCATGCTGTGTATTTGCAGTGATGGTTGGCTTCTAGCACTGTCGAAAATGTAAGCCTGTAAGGATGAGAGGTGGGATCTGTTTACTCAGCCCACCAGCTCACTGGTCCCACTGATGTTTTTCTTTTGTAGACCCCTGTGCAAGATCAATAAGGTATAGAGAAAATATATCTAAACTATTGGCTTATTCCCATGGCACAAAATGTCGTGTATCCTAAATTGTGTTCTTGCGAACTCTTCATACCATTTTGTTTTTCAGTGAGTTGTCACATTTTTTGACCAGGCTGGTTCTCTGACATTCAGCAGTAAAGATAGCTTGGGGCACGTCCAGGCTTACAGAGCTGATCTGTCCTAGAAAAAAGACAAGAGTTCTGTTTGATCTGCATATGCTCTTCTCTTCTAAAATTTAGCATCCATATGATTATTTCTTTATTATTTTGATTAACTTATAACATTTTTAAAATATTACTTCCTCTTTATAACCCACATACTGAAGCATTGTACTAATATGTGAGGAAAAGGAGATTTCATCTTAACAAAGCATCTGTTTTCTCCACCTGATTAATGGGAAGTGTAAATGACTAATAAAGTAGTTAAAACAACATTTTAGTAATCCAAATCACCAGCCGCATAAGAAGAAATTCATGGCTTTAGATAAATTTTATGTAATTTCATCTCTCTGAAACTTTTGGCTCTTCCTTTCTTCCTGTCATGGTTTAACCCGGCAGGCAGCTAAAGCAACCACAGAGCCGTTCACTCCCTCCCTGGCAGTGGGATGGGGCAGAGGAAAAAGGTAAAACTTGTGGGTCGAGATAAAGACAGTTTAGTAGGACAGAAAAGGAAGATAATTATTAATAATAACAATAACAATAAATATACAAAACAAGGGATGCACAGCACAGTTGCTCACCACCCAAAGCCAATGCTCAGGTAGTTCCTAAGCAGCACCACCTCCCAGCCAAACCCTAGTTACATACCGAGCATGACGTCATACGGTATGGAACGTCCCTTTGGGCAGTCTGGGTCAGCTGTCCCGGCTGTGTCCCCTCCCAGCTTCTTGGGCGCTCCCGCCTTCTCGTCAACAGGGCCATATGAGAAACCGAAAAGTTCCTGACTGCTTGGCAGCAACTAAAACATCAGTGTGTTATCAACATTATTCTCAGCCTAAATCCACAACAGAGCACTATGCCAGCTGCTAGGAAGAACACTAAGTCTGTCCCAGCTGAAACCAGGACTCTTCCTTTCCCATGTCTTTGTAAAAATCATTCTTTTAGAAGTACTTTGTCCTTTTGTCCCTGCTAATTCTGCCATAGCCTACACTGTAATGGCATGTCAAGTATCGTTTAAACTGTAAACTTTTCATGATAGAGAACAGTTCTTACAGGAAAACTGGCAAAGTGTTACACAGTCACAATACTTTCCTAATAATTTCAGTGAAGGGTATGTGACCAGCTGGAATAAAATGCAGTGTGACTCAAAAGAATCCAGTGTTTAATAACAAGGCAAATACAGTTAGCTTGGTGACAAAAAGAGAGACGGTGGTAAAAGCATCAAGTTTATTTACCTGGACACCGTGGCAGAGATCTGGACTCAGGCACTGAGTTAATCTGTTGAGATGGAGTAAACTGGGGAGGGGGGGGAAATACAGTGGAGATTTATAACGGGAGCTTTTTGTTCACTCTGTATAAAATCGTTCTCAGGAAAAAAAAAAAGTAAAGTTGTATAATTATGTCTCCATTACGCACGGGGAGACAGTACAGAGAAATCAGGTTAGTTCTCAGCGTGCTGACCTGGCTACAGGCCGCCTCACTGACATAGTGTAGTGGTTGCTGGTTATTTACCCTGCTCTTCTTGCCACCTGGAGCTCCTTGATGCTGCAACAAGAATGCTTCTGGCACCTAAGCTTGCTTGGGTACGACTCTTATCAGGTATCTCTTGCCTCTACACTGATGCATACAGTGTAAACCTCGTATATGTAAAATTCCCTCTTCCCTGCAGAGACATTAGTCAGCTACTGCTCTTCACTTGAGCAACTGCTCCTTGTCTTTTGTGATGAATTACAGTGACCTATCCAGTTGTTAGCTATTTGGAGTTCCTTTTTGTGCAAAACATTACATAACTTGTAATATCTCATCAGATTTGTCAAGTTTGGTGCAAGTGTCACTGAATGGAAACTTTAGCCAAAACGTATGTGAAGTGATGTGGAGTTTGTTACTGTGGAGGAGAACAGAACTATTTCTGCCTTTGCCATAGAGTGTGGAGTGAAGGTTTACATAATTCTAAAAATAATTATTTTCTCTTTAGTTTACAAATTGAGAAGATAACAAAGATGGGATCACTGGAGATTTGAAATTGAACAGTTTCAACTGAGTAATTACATTTCAGTCCGATGCACAAAGAAACACATAAATGTATGTGAAATATAAAAATGCGCTGCAATTACATCCCAAAGTGCAATACAATAACTCTTTATTTTACTTTGTTCCAAATATAGATGTACAGATTATTGCCTATGCTTTGATACACTTTCTGTGGTAAAGGTAGAACTCTGATGAAAGAGATTAAGACACTTGGCGTACGTACCACAGATTGTGCCGTACTTTGAATCTGCACCCTGGAAAGGGATAAACAGCACGTTGTGCTGTACATGACGTATCTCTACATTGCACTAACACCGCATAACAAACGTTATTCCCTTATAATAAATACTGAAAATCTCTCCCTGAGGAACAGCTGTACAAGCTCTGTGTGGTCCAAACAGCTGGCAGCGTTCTTGGAGAGCTCATCCTTCTGCGGCGCTCTCCCTGCAGGGCACGCAGCCTGGCTCAGCACCGGCAGGTACTCCTTCACAGGTACTGTAGGGAGAACGGGAAAAACATCTTAGCAGGGAACTGCCAAACAGCTGAGGGGAGAGCCCTACTTCGAATGCCTTCTGGGAGGGTTATCTGGGAAATTTCTAACAAAACCCTGTCAGAGTTAATTTCCAAAGAAGGATGCTAGAGGCCAGCTTCAGGAGGGGTTCAAGTCCAGCTGAAAGTACTGTTCGCTAAACTATTTGTGTGCTCGGAGCCTGTAATAGCTACTTAAGCTATCATTCCAGTTTTGTTCACTTCTGAAGTATTGAAAATAGATATTATATCTCACAACTGTAAATCTAAAAGTAAGTTGTAAGTCCCAGTAATTGCTTGAAAATCTTCCAATTTTTGCTTTTAAAGAACTGCTTTCTAGATGTTCTGAATTTTGTGGGGCTTCTAAATTTCTGATTAACAGTTTTTAGGAAGTAATAGTTAATAACTACAAACAGTCTTGGGACTGATTGGGGAAGGAAATCAGCTTTTGAGAAAGACATGAAAAACTCAAGCATGGATTCAGAACCTCATTGCTAGCCATGTTTCAACAATAAATCACTGTCTTCTACAAGTACTTCATTCAGACACGCAACATTAAGATGTGTCATGTAGTTAATAGTTTGAAAGCTTTTAGTTTCCATACTTTCCTAATATACGGCAGTTGAATACATCTATCATAAGAGATAGCTTTAAAAAAAAACGAAGAGGCTCTCGCTTACTAGTTGAAGAGATAGTTGATTATCTCTTCTCTAAAGCAAATAAAGCGGGAAGCGTGTGACAGGCACACCTGACTCATCTTACTGGAAATTACAGAACTCAGACTTTTGATCCTCAAACTGACTAGAACCTTAAAACCATACCTGGGTACAGTGAGGGGGAAATGTCCCAGTGAAATGTGAAAGCATTGCAGAGTACGTGGACAAAATGTTCTTTCTCTGGGTTTGGTACACTGAGAGTAGATACAGCAAGTAGATCCATACATTAGAAATAAGTAGATGAACAGTTAACATAGTTCACTGTTTCTTTTACTGATTTTCATGAACATTTATCTGAACCCGTTTCTTAAAATAAAAAATAAACTGATATCTCAAAGCACTGGTTAATCAATGGAATGTGCTTTTCTTAAATAATGCAATCATTTCGCAAGTAATGCTTTTTTTTTCTTAAGTTTGACCATAAATCTCAACTGAATGATGTGTTCATGTAAGTATTGTTTCTAATATTTCATTTAAAGTCTGGATTATATACTGCCATGGATGAGGTTATTTTCTGAATATTTACAATTTCTGCATAATGTTCTATGCTTTTTCATTATACAAGATGAGTAACAAGAATAAATGAAATATAGGCTTCACTCTCTAGTGGTTGGGCTTAATATACTGCATCACAGTATTTTTAATTTCTTCACTCGGTTCAACCAAAACAAGCTATCAGACAGTCTCTCACCTGGACACTAACCATTTACCTCCAGACACCGGACTTAATTTCTAAGATGGATTACAATTTAAAATTACTTGTAAACGCTTGTGACTTAAAAATTACAATTCCTTCTCTTTGCTTAGCCTCTTTCCCCAGTTGATGTAATATTTAGCCCCTCTCCATCTTTCTGTGCTTACAACCAAAATAGGCTTGTGAAGTTAGGAATGGCGTAAGCAGTAATGAGATCCAGTGATAACTGCAGATAGCGCAGAGTCTAGTGAATCTCCCAGGCCAGCCTTTGGGTGATATTCCTCTCCATTCAGTGGGCACTTAGCAATGTCACTGAACCACAGTTCAGGATTAAGATACCCTAGCACAAAAAAGCTTTCATGTCATCTACCTATTTTGTATTTGGCTCTTGTTAATGCCTCAGTTTCACAAACATCAATAGTTTTCTATGCATTCTATTTGGTATTAGAGGTGAATGACATGAAGAAGCAAGAAACAAAACTAGAGAGAGAGAGCAGGACATAGCTGAATAAAGAGGAAATCCTTTCTTACAGTTTTTAATATACATAGGCTATTTGTTGAATGCCAACTGTGTGCTGTGAGGTGAGGATGCATTTTGAATAGTTAACCTGTGTATGGATTTATAACCTTCATTTTACAGAAGTACTTCTGAGCCATAGAAGTATTTGATCTTTCATGATTTTAATAGTAAAACATACCTATGAGTCTGAGTAAAATTGAATGTAGTATTAAGGAATTTAGTGAAGGATATCTTTTTCCAATTGTGTGTTTTCACTTTTCACAGGAGACTCCAAAGTATGGTTGGAAGGAATATTACTCGTGTGTGATGACTGTAACCAGTGAACATCTCAGAGATCTATGGAAGCAATTTCGGAGACGAGATATGCTGAGATGAAGGATGAAAGAAGGATTATCTACACTGGCTAGAACTATTTATTCCTATGAATTCCTAATGAAGAACAAACTAACCCAGGTGAATCGTGAATCTTCCAGCTGCGTAGAAAACACAGGACTTCTTTTCCACTTAATGTAGTGATCATCAACTCTTACAACCGCTTTTAAGGCTGTATTTTAGTTAAATGACAAACTATCACCGGATAGGCAGAAGTCTTTTTTTTTTTTTTAAGAATACATTTTGAATATTATGTTTTATTATTTTGAGATATGTTTGTCATTTAAAAGAAAACAAAAACAACTTTTACACCTGGGTAGGCAAACATTTTGGGAACGAAGAGAAACTGTCCCTCATCAGCTTAGACTGTGAATTTGCTTTCAGAGGAGCACTATCAAAAATTCTGCTAACTTGGAAATGAGAATACACTAAGTAGCATAACAATTATATACAAGTTGAATGTACAAATTAAATTCTTAGAAGCTAACAAAGCTGTTACTTTAAAAAGATAAAGCTGTTATGTTTATAATGTGAATGATAGGTATTCACCTAGGAAAGGTACTGTACGGACTATAATGTTCAGGTTCTCCAAGTCTTAGTATTATGTTTATTAACGTATCCTTTTAAAAAAATAGTACAGATTTTAAGAGCAGTATGTGGAAGAAAAGTCACAATGTTGAAATTCATGTGAAGTAAGACACGCTTTGTAATATTTATTATAAATTTTATTGCCATACATATAAATCTACTGATAGATTTCTGTAGAGTAAAACTTCATGTGTTTCTTGTGAATAGTTAACTTTTATATGAAGTAAGATGTGGCACTGAGTAGAAATTATAGTTGTTCAATTTGCTACTCTGGAATGTGGTATCTGAAAAATTGTAAATTACTTGTGTTTGTGTCAAAAAAGCAAAACAAAACGTAAATGCATGCAGCAGTACATGCAGCTCGCTAAGTAATATTATTTGAACATTATACATCAAATGTTAGACATGAATTAGTCCTTACAACGGTAATGGAGACTACAGGCAATTGGTAGCGCTGTGCCCTTTCATGCCCCCCGTAGGTTTAGCTGTCCCTGGGACAGTGGTAAGGACACTGCTACAATTGGGCTTCATGTTCTCTGAAGTTTTTCTTTGCTGTTCAGCAGCAGTGGTTTTTCTCACTCCCTTTCAAGATGATTGATAGGTAGTGTGAATTAAACCCAAACAACCATAAACACATATTTCTTACATCCTTCTTGGAAAGGTTCACTGGACATTACTCTGTATCCATTTAGGAACAATCTGTGCCTTGAAATATTTCTAGCTGAATACACACACACTACAACTAATGTCAATAAATTGTTATTGGAAAGACAAATATTTTGTGGAGTCTGACAATTGAAATGGAACGAAATTAGTGATTTTAAATCTTTTATTACTCCAAATACCTGTAAGCAAACTTCTGCAAATAATACTTAGTGCACGTGTTGCTCAAATACCATCTTACATGACATGTGAATAGAAAAGGTGTATAGCATCTATGTAAGTACACCTGTAGTTTAGAAATACTTAAATTTATAATAAGATTTCTCTCTGCTAAAAAAATCAAAATTTAAAGGAATATATTTTTCAAGAAGTTCCACTCTGATGATCTTGGGGAAAAAAATGCGCTGGGTGTGACTTTTATCTGAGAAAAAGCCAGTTCAGAAAACTTTAGAAGGATGCTACTTTAGTTATTATTTCATGATAAATACTTAACCAAATTACCCCTTGGCATCCTTAAACTACTGACAACAAGAAAAACCAAATAAATTGGAACAAAGACACAACGGAACATAGATAAGCTGCAATCCCTGTCTGATCATTTAGGGACTTAATTGTATTCAATGTATCGTCTTGGTACGCAGAACTGTCTCACTGCTTCTTGTCAGCATATGCAAAACCCAATTTGCTACTTCAGTGATGAAGGACAAAAAATGAGAAGGAAGGGTCGGGAGTTATTGAAGGGGTTCCCCTGCTTCCTGGGCATTCACTACCGCCTGCTCACAGTGATCCTCCCCGTGGAGGAAGCAGCAGCACCATCACCATTTTGCTCCTACGCTGCCCTAGGCAATAGCGCACTTTGCTTTCGTGGCTGGCTTGAGACAATTTTATCATTTTTCTATATACTTCCTAACTATAGTCACTTAATATAAACTAGACTGTGAAAGCGTCAGATTAATTTTTAATAGTATTTTTTCTCATATTTAATAGTAAGTTATTTAATATAAATATGAATATATGCATATAATAATCTTGTTTATTTCAAAATAAATGCACTTGAAACTTATTTTCTCTGCAGTGTATGTCATTCCAATTCTTATGTCATAAAAAAGTCTGTCTGTGTAAGACGAATATACAAGTGTTTTGAATTGGAGCACCTCACCATCACAAAAATTACACTTTATTTTGCTTCTTTGGATCGTTTCTTTAGATAGCGTTGCTTTTCTGCCACAGAATTCAGTATAAAAGAGCTGGAAGTGCAAGGACAGACAGGTGAAAGAAAACAAGGCAGGGTGATGGGACATGCCATCTGCTATAGAGGCACCCCTCGGATAGCAGCAGTCACTGTGCTTAATAGAGCCTTACTCAAAACCCATCACATTCCTGGCAGCAGAGAGCACTTGTGTGCTGCAACTAAATGATGTGATAGTTGCGGAAATGAAGGCTTTTCGTAAAACCAGCTCTTGTTCTCTTCAGTAAGTTAAGAAAACTGTAATAATGTAAGACGACAATCAGTGGATGCTTAGGAACTGCTCCTTGATGTCCAGACCAGCTGTAAATTGTGATAAACTGGTAACTATTAAACTTGCAGCCTTGGATAACTGTGTGATGCTAACTTCTGTCTGAGCTCTGATGAATTCCTAGCTTCCAGCAGAATATCCTGTACTGTGAGCTGCTCCCTGCTAACCTGATGGTTAAAGTCACACTGGCAGTTTCCCTCCTTGCGTGTTTTCACAGTAAGTCGATACAAATTACTTCCACTGCAAATGCATGTATTGTTTGCCAGAGAAGAAAGTTAGCAGCCTGATGAAAATGCAATACTATTTAATGGTGACTTGCAGCATAGTGTTGGTCGTACTGCCTGGTTCTCTATAGTTCTTTGATCTCCTCTTTTCCACCTAAATAACAGGATAAGGATGCTTTGAAACAAAATGAGGAAAAAAATGGTAAGAGGATTTTTCACTTTGCTTTGACTCAACATTGTGTAATAATCTTAATGTAATGATGCGTCTTGCTCTCTTGTCCCTCTGAGGACACTTTTCAAGACAGTTTCTATCAAAAGAACTCCAGACTAATGCTTGCAGAAGGAAAAGAATCAGGCCAAAAGCTCACTATTCAAAAAACAAATCTCAAACAAAACTGATTTGTAGCCATACCAAGTCTGAGCTCCCTTTAAAATCAAGAAAAAACTCGTTTCTAATATATGTGAGGTCTGAATGTACAGTGGTTTTCCCTTTATCTGGAAATCCAGGAAGGCATTTGGCACCCTGAACCTGTCAGCAGATGGTGCCCTTGGATATATTACATTCTTTTCCTTACACACACAATTAAAAACATGGGGGTGTGCTTTAATCTTGAATGGGTAATGTTAATTTTTACCACTAGTTTGACATATAAATTCCTCCCACAGAGGAACATTATTATTACCTAGGAGTGTTCCATAAAAATCTTAGCACCCACATTAAAATCTTAATATAAAATACCTAATTTTATATATCTATGCACAGAAACAGCAACATACTAAACATATTTTAAGTTTTAGTAATATGTTTATTCAATGTAAGCAAATAAACTATTACTCCTGTGGGTTCTTTTTAAGTACAAAGAGCTGAGTTACCCATTTCTACGTCCACATAAGTTTAAAAAGAAACGAAATTAAATTAGTATCATTGCACAGGATCTTTTCCAGCTCTTGTTTCATAGCTATCCTTTGCAAGTAATTTTTCATTTGCAGTTTTCCTCTGACAATAAATTAAGAATCCTTCTTTTTAAGCAGCCATGCCCATAAGCCATGTTTTTTTAATAAGTGGCTTTACTGTTAAGAGGGTTTAGGTGATTTGCCTGAGGTTGTAAGTTCTGGTTTGAAACAATGAACACTAACTCACTCTAACCCTGATTCAGAGGCTGTGACCAAGGTTCAAAAGAGTGTAGTGCTGTAAAAATAAACTTGCAGGTATTCAAATCTCTGCAGTAAAATACCAAGCCTGAAGTTAGTCACCTAGGCTCTCTAACAAGTGCGTGCAGAGAATTGCACGGGATCCAGAAATACCACAAACTCTTTAAAATTGGCAAATTAGCTAGACGAGTTAACCAGGCAGTACGGAGCGCAGGGACGTTGTGAGATGTTGCTCCTGGGAGCCGTGTGTTCTCAGGCGCTCTCTTTCACGGCCAGTAGCATGTGAGTGACGGGGGGTGAGATGGCTTGGATGGGAAATGAACACAGCCGGAAAGCCCACCCACTTCCACAGGGATGTGATTCAATGAGAACAGCTCCCCGTTACAGTGCTGGGGCAGCCTGTGGGAGGGAGTGGAAATACATCCCCTGAAGCAGAGATGAAGAGCAGGATAACGGCAGTCTGGATCCAGAGAGACTTGAGCTGCTGTGGCCGTTGCTATCAAGTTGTGCTCCTTGCTAGAGATAACAGAGCTTGCGAAGAGAATGTCCTTGCAGTTGGAAACCCCTTGACAAAACCCAGTACAAGGAGCAAGGACTGGAATCCAGAAGTCCCGGGTGTGGGCAGATCCCCTGTGAGGCTGCCAGAGCATTTACTTGCTCTGCTTCCATGACTCTTACATCCTTTTCTATATCATTTTATAAAGACAGTGGACAAATTGCCAAAACAGCCTACACACTGGCAATTAAAACACTTCCATGGGAAGCGGAAAGAAAGAAAATGTGGCTGTCACTGTATTTTGTGCAGAGACATATTCTCAGGATCGCCGGCAACAGGAAGCACAAACATGGCAAGGTATCTGACAACGATCAGACCTGGATGTGTGACCAAGGTACTGCGCTGCTCAGCCCCACCATGGCCCTGAAACGCCTGATCTAAAAAAACAAAAAAAGAGGTTGTCAGACTGATAGTTTTACATTTAGGTGCTTGCTTTGGGAGCCAACTGCTGAGCCACCTGAGTTCTGCTACTAAGGGCAGAAACCACTGGATCAGTGCAGACAGCATGGGATGTCACTGGATGGGATAAGGTTTCTTACACACAGCTCTTTCGGGGCTTTCCACGCTAGGCTTCGCGAATTTTGCGTGAGTAGAGGCATGTACAATAGAGCTGGCTTTTTTCACCTTAAGTGGCAAAAGGGGAAGCAGCAGGGGAATGAAAACTCCAACATGAGTACGTCTGGGAAAAAAGCATGCAATGAAAAAATTACTGCTGAAAGCGACAGAGGAGTGGGTGGATAATAAGCTCAAATACAACTTTAAACAGCTTTCTTGAAGGCAGACTCTGTGACAAATACAGTATTGTATCAATCCAGGGGTAGCAATCAGTAAATTCCAAGAAGGATTTCATTACTCGAGAAGGAGCTAAATGAGCCTTTCTTGTGGAGAACCAGGCAAATTTCCACACTGTGGAAAAGTTAAAAATAAATTGAAAATCATACACTGGTTCCCCTAATTAGTGACACGTGTCTGTATGTCTGTGTCTGTGTGTGCTCCTGCTTCTAGCTGCTGATCTGTGTCCTGAAATTGTGTGAAGGCGAATATTTATACTCCTGTCCTATTGCCCCTCCTCTGGCTGCTCCACTGCACATGTGGGACATGTGCGGGAGAAAGTATTCCACCATACCAGATTGCTTCCATAGAGGAGGAGATGTTCAGAGTCTATAAGCTGTTTAAGTTCCTAGTCAGATTCTCTGAAAAATACTTCTTAAATTAAGGGCACATCCTGGTTTTGGCTGGATAGTTAATTTTCTTTGTAGCAGCTGGTACAGTGCTGTGCTTTGGATTTAGGCTGAGAACAACATTGGTAAAACACTGATGATCTTACCTGTTGCTAAGTAATGCTTATACTGGGTCAAGGACTTTTCAGCTTCCCATGCTCTGCCAGCGAGGAGGGGCACAAGAAGCGAGGAGGGAGCACAGCCGGGACAGCTGACCAGACTGGCCAGAGGGGTATTCCATACCGTGTGACCTCATGCTCCATGTATAACTAGGGGATCACTGCTCGGGGACTGGGCTGGGTGGTGAGCAGTTGCACTGTGCATCACTCTTTTTTGTATATTCTACTATTAAGTTTCTCCTCCTTTGCTGTCATATTAAACTGTCTTTATCTCAACCCATGAGTTTTACTTCTTTTCCTATTCTCTGCACCCCAGTGGACAGGGGAGAGTGAGCGAGCAGCCACGTGGTGCTTTAATCGCCGCTGGGGTTAAACCACAACAGGGCATTTTGCTTGGGTGTTCATTTATCATTCACTGGGTTCTGCGCATACTTAGTTTGGGAGGTTTTAATTGACCATGGACAGTAAATGTGAACATCTATGGCCAGCCTTGGACGCTAAATCTGCAGGAGCCTAAATGAATGCTAAAGTAATTCCTTAACAAATGCTCTCTTACTGCAGTGTGGTGGTATTCAAATCACATACACATTAAGGAGAACATTGTTAATTTACATAATCACTTTTGTTTCTTTTGTGGCTCATTTTACTTTTTTGTTCTTACTGTTTTGAAATTTTTATGACCTTTCAAACCAGTACAAAACTGAGCTCTGAAAAGACTGTATGCTAAGTTATCAATAACAGGTCATTTTTCTCTGCTGCATATTAAACATCTTCCCCTGCCTGAAATTTGCATCCATTTTGCCATTACTTTATCAGATTGATCACCAGGAATTGTTTATAACATCTTCATAAAATACATTCAATGCATCTGTGCAACTTCATTAGCCATGTACACACCCTCTACTACTGTTTGCTCTGGACAGACGACTTGCACAGGAGTAGCTGTTAATTAGGACTGCGTGCTCAGGTGCCAAGGTGCTTTTCTTCAGACAGAGGCGCCACTTCCACTTCTGTATCTAAGCACAGCTGGAATCTACCTGTCAGTGCATGTGGAAGGAGAGAGCGCCTGCTTCGTTAGCGTCATCTGATCAAGGACCTTGTCAAGTGACAATGTAATAAATTAGATTAATTCCTCTCTATGTCTGATCCGTTTTGCCTGGGATGGTAATTAGTGAACAGCCTTTCCCTATTCTTATCTTGACCCACGAGCCATTCGTTACACCTTTTCTCCCATGGCCACCTAAGGAGGGGGAGTGATAGAGAGGTTTTGTGGGCACCTGGACTTCAGCCAGGGTCAACCCACCTCACATGGTAATGGTAGAAATGTATTCTAAAAGAGACACTGTTTAACAAAATCCACTAGCAATACCTTGCATATGCCTCATCTGAAGGGAAAAGCTGAGTCATACCATTTAGGACAAGAACATTTTGCTTTGATTTCCCAAACACTCAAGCCTCCTTCTCAAACCTCAGCAACCCTCAGCCCAGCTCCTGACAGTAGGACAGCCAGCAAATTAGCTTCATTTCCTCTATCTTTTCCTTGTGAACATTTCATACAAGCATCAATAAACTGTGCCCCAAGTAACCTCTCTCATTGTAGAGTAAGGTTGCCCAAGCACTGTCATTTGAGACATCAGCCCATGAATGCCTAATGGTTTAGAATATCCCAGGATTTACTTTTGCCATAACACAATGCTCCTTTGAATATGACCGCTCTTGAGTTGTTCTGCTGATACCTAGAACTTCTGCGGGTCTGTGGTGGGTTGACCCTGGCTGGAGTCCAGGTGCCCACCAAAGCCACTCTATCACTCCCCTCCTTAGCTGCACAGCAGAGAGAAAAGAATTTTCAAAGAATTAATTATTACATTAAAAAGTCCTCTCTACTGTTTACCACGTTTCCCTTGTTTTACCACGGCACACGTTGTTGTTAATAAGCCACATATCACGTACAGCATTTTAAAATGGCTTATAGAAAGCTTTTCATAGTCCCAAACACGATGCAAAAACTAACTCGCCCTTTTGCACACAGTTCCCAGCTGCCGCCTTCTCATGGCAGAACCACATTTCCCTGGGAACACACGGCACAGCAGATGCGTGATCCTTTGTACCTGAGAGAGCTCACTGTCAGGTGTTTCCAAATAAGTGTGAAATGCCATCAAATGGATTAAATTGCCTTCATTTCTTTTAACTTTTGCAGTAAAGCATGGGCTATGCCTTCAAGTGGTGGTAATTTTTTTCCTTAAAGTTTTAAAATCTGTTTTGAATAGTGATGGATGTTTTAATTAAACATACTAAAGTCCAATCCTTTCAATGTTTTATGAAAATGTTGGCCTCAGTGATGACTTGCATAATTAGTTACAGGTAAAATAAAGTGGGTTTATTGTGTGTCTGTTGGTTTTGGTCCCTTTCCTCTTGTTTTGTGAAATACAGTATGTAGAAATATCGATTCTAGTTTTTCAGCACCATTCACTGTATCTCTGCCTTTCTAACATACAATACATACTCCCCATTATGCAGAATCTTTTTGTAAGCTATTACATTCCAATAATTCAATGGCATCATATCCTGTTCATTTCCCTTCTATAATAACTATACATCGTGGGGATGGTTTCACTGGGCTAGTCACCAAGATTAAATATGTCTTCTTGAAAAGGCAAAGCTAGTTTACTGCCATGGGATACGTAATATTCCTCTCGATACATCATTCTGTGTTGCTCATTGACCCAGTTCACGGCGGCTAACTGGAATTCCTCACCTGACTCTTACAATGATGAGGGTCGCGTGACTTTGCATTACATAAAAACACTGCAGCCATATGGTCAGCTTCTTTTTCTGTCTCTTCGGTAAGCATGCTAGCAACTCCATTGCACGCTCTGGAACCTGGCAGCACACCTGCTATTGGTTTTGTCATATTTTCTCTTTTTTCCCTCTCTCTCTCGCAGCCCGTTCCCTAATCAATGGCAGCCGTACGCCGTCCAGGTTGCGAATACTTAGCTGCATGCCCAGGGTCCCACGTGAGATACCACACGAGCCTGTTCTCCAAGTCCAAACGCATTTTAATCAACCAGCTCTCTCCCACCTACCGCGCCACCGGTGCTCTGAGAAACTCCAGCGGACTGCGGGAATGCTGCGGGCCGTGCCCGGGATTTCTAATCCTGGCACGATAATTCGGCAGCGATTTGGGCGCACAGACTGCAACGCAGTGTGGGTTTCCTGACACTTCACAAGCGTTTCCTTATTGTGGCCGTAACTTAGAGCCTTCTCGGGGAAGAGTGAGTCAGCACAACCCATCCCCACCTTCCTTCCTTTGGCCGGACGCCCACCGAGAGCGGGGGCGGCCACCGTGGCCCACCGAGAGCGGGGCGGCCACCGTGGCCCACCGAGAGCGGGGGCGGCCACCGTGGCCCACCGAGAGCGGGGGCGGCCACCGTGGCCCCCCGCAGCCTCTCGCTCGCTGTGACAGGGCAGCCTGCAGCACGCGCGCGTTCCGCGCTACCCTGAAACGTCGCTTGCCGATGAGGCAGCACTTCCCTTCGCCAAGCGTCTGGCAGCACTTCCAAGGGCGTTTAAGAACCACGACCCCACTTTCAGCGGCAGAAAAGGCAGAGGATGCTGGGCTGGGCACCTGGAGTTCAACGGGGAAGGAGACGTCATCGACGCCTCCACCCACGTAATATCCAAAGGCTCCTGCACGTGCCGCATGCCCGAGAAACGCAACTCGTTTTGTAAGGAACTGAGCTGCTCCGGGGCCCGGCCCCAAACTTTCGGGCAGTGTTTCCCGTTATCGCCCACGGAGGCGGCGAGAACATCCCCCTTCCCTGCGGAGCCCGGCCAGACCCCGAGGGGACGCTGCAGCCCCTTGGCCGGCTCCTTCCCCCCCTGCCCTGCCCCTGCCCTGCCGGGGGGAGCGGCAGGCGGTGGGAGGAGCGGCCCTGCGGAGAGCCCTGTCAGCGCGGGAGGGAGGGACCGGGGCGGGCTCCGGCGGGGTGCGTGGCCGGGGCCCGGGCCCCCGGAGCGAGCGGCCGGGATGCGGTGCGGGAAGATGGCGGCAGCGCCGCCGCCGCCG
>VWZZ01008516.1:81079-95886 GCA_013399095.1 Psophia crepitans
CGCTGCCTTGTCCCCACCCGCGACCTGGTCGCGCGTGGTTTTCACTTCCACGCGAGGGGGGAGCCGGTCGCAGGGGCCCGTTCACGGGCGCGAGTCTTCCTCCGTGGCTGTGTAGCGTGTGACACCCCGACCCTCGCCATGGGCCCCGGGGGCTCCCTGTGCAGATGGCGTGAGCAAAGTTCGCCGTCCCTTTGTTTTCCTCCCGCTGCCTGACATCGCGTGTGCGTGCGGCCGTGTGCGAAACCGGCGTCTCCGGCCGGCCGGCGCGGAAGCGGGAGCAGGGAACGGGGCGTCCCCGCGTCTCCCCGTGCCGCTCCTCCAGTCGCTTAGCAAATGCCCGGCTCGCGCAGCTTCTTGGGCCGCCCTTGGCACGGGCAGCCTGCGGTTCATTCACAAGTCAGCCTGGCCGCGCACCGTGGCTCTTCCCCGGCGTCGGGCGAAGGAGTGGCCGCGTACGGGAGGCTGGGGGTGAGGGTTTGAGTAGTCGAGCCACAAGGATTTATTGAATGACTGGCCTGCTAGGCTCCCTTGAGTTAATTTCAGTTTCTCATGCAGTATATCTCGTAGAAAATAATTTAATCTTTGCGTTTGAGACGCTAATGTACGGCATACTGATGCTTCCTGAGCGGTATCGTAATAACGACACAAAGGAATACAAATTAGCTGGTGTCTCCCCTTTCCCCTCTGCTGCAGGCGAGGTTCGTAGTGACCGTCCATCATGTAGCGTCTGTCTGGGGAACGGCGGTGAGGGAAAAATGCCCAGCTCAAGCTGAGTGCATTTTTATGCCTGTATAACTTTGCCAGACTTCAGCTGTTCGTGTTGAAAATCTCAGCAGTCTGGTACCTAATTTTGGAGATAGATATATATATATATGTATAATTTAATTTTTTTTAACAGAAGATTGATACATTTTTTGTCCTACAGATGCTTGGCTGAGCAGTTGAGACATTAAGCAAAAGCGGTTGCCAGGCCTAGCACCTCTGTTTTGGGGGGAGGTGTCAAGACTTGGTGTGGTTCCTACACTGGAGATGGGCTTTTCACATCTCTGGTGAACAACGTTCAAATCTGTTAACTTTTAAGTGCTGCTCTTCGACTGGAAATTGAGACTTGAGTGGCTGTGCCCTCAGGAGAGGGGCAGTGAAGTGTCTACCTTCAGCACAAGGAAGCGAGCTGTCTAGAAGGTTGCGGGAGAAGTTGGCTGAGCAAGCCTGGAAAGGGGAGCTGTAAGCTGACAGGAGGAGGGCAAGGATGTTTTGGGGGAAAGTGACCCTGTAGTTAACATCTGTCCTATTGTACATAGCCCCATGATGCTTACACGATGCAGTACGCTTGATTTGGGCACTACCGTTTGAGTCATCTACTGTATTTTTAGTTCTGTGTAATGCTGTATGTCAGAGGAGGATTGGGTTTTGGCTTACCTGGGAGCAGGTACCTCTTAAGGAAATTACATGCTTGAAACTTCCTTCAGACTATCAACTCTGGAACCATAATTCCTTGAGAACCGCTCAAAGCAGAAGGCCTGCGATGGGAGGGGAGGAAGAGGGAATCCTGAGCTCTGCTAGAACACCTTTTACTGAATTCCTTTCTGTGGACAAAGATGACTTTTTGGGGGGGTTGGTTTTGTTTTTTCCGGGTTTTTTGTTTCCTCCACCCCCACCCCCCTTCCCTATTCTGCCTGGCTCACAAGTTCTTTAATTCAGCATAGTAGTGGTCCGTGACTTCCACTAATTCCATCTTTTGTCTATGTCTGGATGTTTTCCCTTGTTTTTGGCATATAAAGATAAAATAAACTTATGTCTTGTCTTACTAATGAATATTTAGTGTAAACAACAGAAGGAACAGCTAGCAAGTCTGAGAACGAAAGCTGAAAGCCAACGGCAGGAATAGACTGTGTGAGCGTTTCAGTGCTTTGAAGCCAGCGAGTCTACTCAGCGCATCTTTTATTCCTGCAGCACTGGCTGCTAGAGAGGACGTATATAGCTGCTTATTTTCCTGCAGCTTACTGTCAGTGATGCTAACGACAGCGTACAGGAACAGTGTTAACCTTTGTGCAGTAGGGCTTAGCGAGGGCTTTGCACAGTTGTAAGTGGTTTATTTGAGCTTTTAGTAATGATAAAGTGTTTCAAATGTAGCATTTTGAACGTTTTTTGCGGTTTTGACTGAGTGTTGTAGGAGGGACATTATATTTACAAAAAACTAATAGAAAAAGTCTACTAAGGTAATCCCTAAAGCTGAGTAGTTACAGTATTGAATAGTATTTTAGAAACAAACAAAAAAAGGTTTTTGAAACAGAAAAAGCAATCCACAGCTCTTAACTGTAGTATTACCACATCTAGAGTTCTGTCTCTTTCGTTAGTGGCTTCAGTTAAGTGCTCGTGCTGTTTTAACCCTTGATGAAAAGGAAAAAGGTATTGAACATTAGCAAACGGTTATCTTCTTCCTGCTGGTTATAGAATACTGGAATTTTACAATACCTGAGTAAAAATTGCTTCTCTCTAATCCAGTTCCATTCTCTTGGTTTTGCCAGTCCTGTCATCTCACAACTCCTGTCTGCCAGCAGTAGTCTTTCTCCCCCAAATAACTTCATGTTTAAAAGTAATGGGCCTTTAAGTATTCCTTCCCTTAAAAAAAAATTTGAGTGTGTTTATGAAAACCAGGTGGTTACAGATTTATTCTTCTTCCTCTGAAAAAGATGAGGAAGTACAGATGATGTACAGTGACTACACTGAACTTTGATAGCTGAAAGTACTGAAATTTCAGCCTAGGGTATATGGAACAACAGGAACATGAAGTGCAAATGGAATTCTTTCCCCCAGCTCGGGCATCCATGTGGCTGTACTCGGAAAATACATGCTGGATTCAGTACATTGTGTGCAAAGAAAATAATTATTTTTATGTCTTCCTTCTTAGGTGTATCTCTAACTCAGTTTAGTGGAACTATGAGGGACTTAGAGTACTTATCCACCCCAGGCTTTGGGTAAGGCAGAACCAGTGGTTTTTGCAGCTTCTGGCAGTTGTTTGTCAGAAATGTTCTTGACAAACTTGGATGCTGAGATCCTTCTTGGTTTTTTGTTCTGTTTTGTTCTGGTTCCCTGTCAGCTCGTTATTTGGAGTTGTGTGTAAGACGGAAAATGTGCTGTGACAGATGTTTTTAGTGAAAATATCAACTGTACTGATGAAAGGGTTATCCAATAAATAGAAATCGGTTGCACATGTTCAGTTTTGATTCATTTTTATGTGTCACTGATTTTAATTCTAAGCATAATGCTCTTGCTCGGGGAATCCTGTCTGAAAATGCAGCTTGAATTTGTAATTTTGAAGAAGGAGAACAGATTTCCTGTGGAACATAGAAATGAGCACTCAGTGTTTCCTGACTACTCAGTGAAGGGGAAGGGAGGAAATATTGCCACCTGGTGAGCGATTTGCCTGATCTGGAAAAAGAATAATTGATTTCAGCACAGTGGAAAAGAGGGACAAGAAGACATTCATGATACAGTCAGGAGAGCTCGTAAGCCACATCCTTGTTTTTGGAACAGAATATGTGGCTGGGATCTGTCCACAGCTACCTTGAGTATGGAACAGAAAAACGTGGAGTGACATCCAGCTGCTGAAGATGTTAATGATCACGAAAGATTTTTGCCGGAGGATCAGATTGATCAGTGCTGAATTGAGGTTTTTGACTCTGTAACATCGGTGCAATGGAATTATAGCAGGATGAAAAGCTGCTTGATGCATCGGCGTTTAGAGGCAGAATTAATGTGTGCCCTGTAGGCATGGCACAGTGTGATCAGGGGATCAGAAGCGGCAGAAAATACAAAGATAAAAGCAGATGGAGAAACAGGATTTATGGTACTTGCTGCTTCTGTCTTGTAATAGTCTACAGTTTACGTTTGGCTATGGAAACACTGGTACATTGTAACATTGCGGTTGGCTGTTGACAAATACCAGTTAAATACCCTGTCTGTGCGTTGGCTGTGAAGGTAGCAAAGGAGTTTGGTCAAAGCAAGTTTGTGTTTTTGTACTGTATTTTGTAAACACCAGTTTTTTCCTCTTCTGAGATCCCTGGTTACTCTCAGAAAAGTTTCAAAACTGGCAGCTGAAGTAAAATTGGCTTCTGAGTTTTAGCCAGCAGGACTCCTGTGCGTTTCGATTTCTTTCTCAGAGTTGTGGAGGCAGCTGCCATTCTTCACTTCTGAAATTGGGTTGAAGTCTGTGCGAAGTACGACTGGTTATCTCTCCGTGTAGTGCCTAGTGTACTACCTGTAGGTTTTGTGCCTTGAAATTTAAACCATGGCTGTAAGTTAAAAACATAAGGGCTCTGGTGAGGATGTAGTTACTAGATAAGGTTGTCTTTTCAGTTAAAGATTTAACACTGCTTGACCCATAACTTGAATAGATGTTCTTGTCAGGATGTACTCTTTGCTAAAAAGGGTCTGGTCATGCAACTTCTCTAGAAGTAGTCTTCACTCTTCAGTTAGTCCTTGTGACTTGGAAGGTAAATGGGAAGTTTGTAAAGAGGAAAGATTAGACCAATTCTTAGTCATAATTCAGCACTGGCACGTAAAAAGGTACCAAATCACGGCTTGCTGCTGGGTAGGTGGGCGGTGATGTAGTTTGGGCACAGGGTTAAAATGAATTTACCAAAACATTCATAAATACTGTCAAATCCAAATGTATGGGTTATGGATGACTACTAATGCCAACCTTAAATCTCCCAGAAATATTTCTGTTACTTTTGTCCCGAAGCAAAGCACTGGTGGCAAAGTCTCCACCTTGTCACTCTGAATCAATGCAAATCACTGCGCTGCCTAGCGAAGAGGTAGTTTTTATTGCGAGTACTGATTTTTGTTTTTTTTCTGAAGGACTGTTGCAGACAAGGATGGAACACTTGTCACAACTATAAAACACTTTTATGTGTACAGAGAGATGAGTTAAACTGCATCTATAGATCAGTGTTTTACAGCTTCAAATATGCTATAAAGATAAAATATGTACTTAGTTTGTGAAACAGATCCAAGATGTTAAACTGTATAAGAGTTTGTGAGAAACAGCTATTTATAGATGTGGCTGCAGAGTTTCAGGATCAGATGTATCTTCTTCTCCCATTCCAGAGTTCTAAATATTTAAAAAATGTACATAAAATATGGAAGCAAGATTTTGTATATCTGCTTCCATCAAAGCTTTAAAAAATTAATTTCTGTCTCCAGGTTATTTTTGGGTTTCTTTTTTTTTTTTAATTTAACCATTACATTTACTGTTCAGGAACTTTGATTTTTGAGTTTAGAAGTCAAGGAAAATTTAATGTTAGAAAACCAATGCAAATTTTTTACATTAATTTTATCTTCCAAAATCTTTTGGTTTTTACGGTGGCAATGTGTCTCGCTGTAGAATAAGGCAAGAGCCATGTCTCTAGCTACATGGAGATGGATGCCTATTTAATCAAGATTTCTAGAGAAAATGAGCCATAGTTCGAGAAATGGGAAATCCATTTCTATCACTGAATTAAGGTCTGACCCGGTGCAAAGCACCTAGCGACGTGGCTTCTCTTCTTAGCAAACTAATTCGGTGGTGGAGTTGGGGCAGGCGGTTTTGAGACACTGTGGTGCCTCTCTGCGTGCCAGGGCAGCATTGCTAGTGCTGCACGGCTTTCTCCAGTGAGGAAGACTTATCAGCAAGTGTCGCGTGAATTCCCCAGCCTTCCCCAGGCGTCCTTTCCGTCCAAACTTTTTCCTGTTTTTTGTCACTGTTGGTTTTTGCGATCGCAAGCCCAGGCTGCTTAGCGGGGTTGACTGCTGAATGTGCTGTTCTTGTTGCTGGCTGCCTGCGGCTCAGGGCAAGCAGGGAACGCTGTTTCTGGCTCAGGAAATTGGCATCTACCTTGGCCGAAGTCCTGTGTATGTCCCAGCCGGATCCCTAATTCTTATCAGCGCTGTCTGCAAGCTGCGGAATGAAACAGGGAGGCTCTAATGATGTGATAGTCTGCTAGTACCGAGCTGGAAATGGCATCCTGACGCTTCTGCAGGGGAAGGCTGATTCTTAATGAAATTGGCCCCTGCAGTATCTCTGGCGAACGGAGCTGTAACTTTTTAATGACTTCTTGAAGACAGGTCATGGTTCTATAATTACCTCCATCTCTGAATATACAGGAGTATCATTCTATTCCTCTCTCTCAAAGGCTTTTACCCTGCTTGCTCCCAGATTCTAGAAATTGCTTAATGGTTGGGATTGGTGTGTCCTTGGTGTTTGTTTTAGTCATTGCAGACATAAATGCTTTTTACCCTTATTATTTATGTGCTATTTGACTACCGGTAAGTGAATTTGCAGCATTTAAGCTGGTGTTTATTAATGACAGGATGCACAGTCTGACCTACTTTTCTGTGCACTGCCAACAGTGGATATAACCCCTCGGATGAGAAATGAGAGAACTGCCAGAGAGACTGGTATGAAGGATTCGCGGAAGACTATGTGATCAGATACTATTGAATAATACAGTAAAGCTGTATGACTGAATCTACTGAAAGATATAAAATGTGGTTTAAATAAATATATCATGTGTGCTGTTCAGAAGGTGGGGAAAATAGCAAATGTTTCTTTGATCAAATCCAAATTTAGAAGGTTTTTTTCATGTTAGGAAATTGTTTTCCACACATTTAAATAATGTAATTTTAGAATTACAAGCATCTTGTGATTACCCTAAGAAGTCTTTGTATCATGTTCATTCTACAAATAGAGAAAGTTTAATTTTTAAGAGAAATTTAAGAAAGAGTTTTATTTGTAAGGCTTTTTATTGTTGGGTTTTTTTTCCCCTGCAGATCAATTCTGCCACATTTGTACAAAAAAACCCCACCAAACAAAAAAAAACCCTTTAGTTCCTCCCTTGTCCTGTGGCATTGCAGATGCCCGTCTGTTACTTTCCCACACATGGTACCTCCTTCGGGGATCCTTTATCAAAGGTGATTTAAAAAGGCCTAAGGAGTAGTACTTTGCTTTGTGAAAAGCTGCAGGTTATTGGATGTCTTGTTGGTTCTCACTCTGCTGGGATAAATGGGGCATCTTTGGGCACTTAGGTTTTAGCCTTCATGGTCTGCAGCTCCTCACGGTCAGGAGCATTTGGCTTCCGAGTTAGGTAGCACGAAAGTGGAAAAGATGACTCGGTGAGCAGGTGCAGACTCTGAAGAGTACTTTTCATCCTGAAGGTCGACAGAAATTTTGAAAAGCTGTAGGCTTGTAGTCGGGTTGAAATTATTACATTTGAATTTATTAGTTATATTGGTACTTTACTTACAGATGTATGGAAAAGTTAAAAATCTCAAACATGTTAATTAATACATTTTATCCAAGGTTAAGGAGGGGAAAAAAAGATGGCAGCTGCTTTCACAGCAATGTTCTATGCCGTTCCTTTGTTAGACGAGAAAAATACCACAAATCATTGTGAAAGGTTGGTTAAGTAGATTTTAGTTTGAAACTGGTGATTCTGGAATGTGTGCTTGGCTATGGCTTTTTAATTAGCAGAGAGTATTTAGTCCAATAAGACTGAACAATTTTCTGCACACCTTGCTGACCATACCAAGTGGAGAAAGAAAATCAGAATTCGAGTAGTGGCTAGTTTGTCCTAATCCGAGACCTCCAGCACTTTTAAATTAAGCATCAGCTCTAAAGATGTCTTTTTTTGCTGGTAGACAACCGTTTACTTACAATTTTACAATTCTTGTGCATTATTGTACTGCAGCATCTCTGCTCCTCAGAGTCAAATGTGTATACACATTCCCTCAGCTTCCCTCTAACAGTTGTGTAGATGGATATTTAGCTTATCAAGCTCTAAAGATTTCTCTTAGCTGAACTGGAAAACTGAGGCCAGAATAGTTTCATTTATAGGGACTTATGCAACTTCTGTGGTGTCTTTTTGATTTGTGTGAAGAACTTTATACCTGGTCGTTTACTGTTTTCCCTCAAGTAAGGTAGATGCTTATTTTGGTAGAGCTATAGACAAATCTCCATTTTAATAGACCTGTTTTATAATTATAGAGTCGTGGAATAATTCTTGTTTGAGAGGACCTCAGCTCATCTAGTCTAACCTCCTAATCAAAGCATGTTTAGGTGTGAGGTCAGGCCAGCTTGTTCAGGGTTTTATATGGTTGAATCTTTAAAAGCTCCAGAGATGGAGACTGTACGACATGTCTGGGCAGATTGTTCCACTGGTGAACTGTTCTCATGGTGGAATAGTTTTTCCTTGTATCAGATTTCATCCTCCCCTTTCAATTTATACCTGCTGACTCTTGTCTTCTCACCCTGCACTATTATGAAGAGTCCAGCTCTGCTTCCTCAATGCCTCCCTGGAGGTCCTGTTAGGTCCTCCCAAACTGTGTCTTCTCCAGGCTGAACAGGCCCTTGCCATGCAGCCTCTGCTCAGAGGATAAGTGATCTGATCCCCACCAGCTTGGCCACTCTTCCCTGGACTTGTACCTTTGTTGTATTGGAGGGCCCAAAGCTCCTCAGGATGTGGTCTACTGAGTGCTGTGTAGAGGGGGATAGTCCTTTCCCTTGACTGCCTGGCCGTCCCCCTGCTAATGTAGCCCTGGAGGATGGTGACCCTCTCTGCTGCCCGATACTGCTGGCTCATGTTCAGCTCACTGCCCACCGGTACCCCGTGGCCTCTTCCACAGAGCTTCTCCAGCCCAGCAGTCCCCAGTCTGTATCGCTGCAGGGGGTTGTTTCTTTACAGGTGCAGGACTTGGCCTTTGCCCTCACTAAATTTCGTAAGGGTCGTGTTGGCTCATTCCTCCAGCCTGTCTGGGTCCATCCGGATGGACCAGCTGATGTCCCCAGAGTGGTGTCATCTGTAAACTTGACGAGCGCTCACTCTTCCAGAGCATTAGTTCAGGTGTTGCGCAGCCCTGGTCCCACTCTACATCCTTGCACTGTGCAAGGTATGTTTAAATAGTGACTTTCAGTCTGTCAACAAGCCTAAGTTTAAAACATCAAAGTAGGATGGCATGGCTGCTTGACCTTTCAGTGGGAGTTGCCTTGTGCCTGCTCTTTGAAGACCAGCCTTGTGTAGCCATTTTTGTTAGAAAAACAAGAGTGGATGAGAGATCCATGCAGTGACTGTCCTCTCGCTCACAATTGTAGGTGTCAGTGTATTACAGTTTGTAGACTGCGTAATTGGGGTGGATAAATGTGTGGTGGAGTGGTTTGGGTGGAAAGGGAAGAGCGCCATGAGGTTTTGATGGGAGTTTCTGATCTCTCTGAGATAATCTGCTGTGGGGTGGTGGTTTTGTTTTGGTGTTTGTTGTTTTTTTTTTTTTCTTTTTAAATAACGTGTCCAAGAGTGGAATATAGGTGTAAGAAAAAGATTTACTCTCTTTCATAAATGTAGCGACTGATACATACCTGTGTACCCCACTCCATTCCTGATGTGCTCGTGCCTTTCTCGCTCTCTTACTATGCCCAAATCCTGTGATCTGGGCAATTTCTTAGAGGAAATGTAACTTTTGTCTACTTTTGATTTTTCTGCCTTGGAGATCCAAGGTATCACTGAGCATTTTGCCAAAACCAGTTCTGGAGACCGACACCTCTGCCTCAAGAACAGAACATATATAAACAGTGAAACCTGTGCAACCACGTTAAAGAAATAGCTGTTCTTTAAAGGTGGCTTTTCTTGGGTTAAACTTTGGCAACTTCAGACAGATGGAGGTGCTAGTTCTCAGGAACTGAGCCTGGGACTGAGAGCCAAAAAAACCTTATAGGCCATTGGTGTTCTCTACCTATTCTTGCGATGAATGTACACAGCATAAAAGCTTGATAGTGTGTGGCCTTAACCTTGTATCGTTTGATGATTACTCTTCCTTCTTTAGCAGAAAACCAAAGGTTTAAAATATTAAGTTACATCATTTGCTGTTTAAACATCATTTTTACTCTTTCCTTTTTTTCTTATTTTTCAGTGACAATGACAAATATTGGAGAAAAAGGTAAGATTTTTATTAGCTGTTTATAAGTGGAATTCTTATATCAGGATAGTGTAGTAGTTTACTAGTAGAATTGAGATGCAGATCTAACCCGTTTTAAGTAAGTGTATTTTTGTGTCTTCCTGACCTCCTTTTATTAACCTGCTGTTCCTGAATATTGTTTTAGCCATTCCAAATAGAGATGGGAAAAATTAGAACAACTTAGTGGCTTTCTGAAGTGTCAAATAAAATAATCCTTATGTTCTGTTTTTAAAATTTTTTATTCATAACAAGGAAAGCTCTTGTAAAACTAGAACTTCTAGAGATGAGAAAGGTGTTTGTACAGAGTGCGACGTACTTAAACGGGAGGTGAATTTTTTCTGCAGTTTCGTTTTAGCCAGCGTCTTTGAAGAAATGGAATCCTTCAGATACGTAACCTTTTTAGAAGACAATAAAACTGCCTGATCAGCTGTCATTAGAGTTCCTACCCCAAGGCTGTGGCACCTTTAGATTGCTTTTCCAGATGCTGTTTTAATACTGCAGCACAACATGGACGTGTGAAGTGTGGGGCTGCAGAGCCTTTGGAGGAAGGGGTGACGAAACAAACTGTACGCTTTTTGCTTTTGTGTAATCCCAGCAGGTTTTATTAAGTCATTGGTGACTCCCTTGCTTAGAGCAAGTGTTTACCAATTAAGAAACATTTTCCTGAACATTTTTTTTTCAGTTCAGTGATCCCTCCCCCCATATGTGAGTGCATAAACAGTGAGTGCATCTGAGAGCACCTGCAGACTTGGAAATAAATTCCAGTTTCTTGCCGCTCCAAAGTGCGTGGTGTTAGGCATTGCTCGCAAAGTGCATTAGAATTATCAGCAAAATACATTGGGGAGCGTTAAAATTCCTTATTTTTAGCTGCTCAAAGCCTTGGTGATCTTCAGCCAGTCAGGAGAAATTCACCCTGGCTGTATTTGTGCCCTAAGTGTGTTCAGGGCTGAAAACTGGGTAAATGGGGCTCAGCCCTATTACAGATTGCTGCAGATTTCCAGGCAACTCTAGCTACGCTAGCTATTTGTAAGTGGGTTGCCTTCAAGCAAGGGAGATGCCATTTAGTTTGTTGGGGTTTTTTTTCAGAAAAAGTGTAAAATAGAAGGATTTGTGCCAGGGAGCTGAGGACAGCTCAACTTTTTCTGTCTCAAGGGAATTGAGGTTCTTGTGTTGGACTCTCAACAGCCGCAGAGCCGGTGGAGCAGCTGGGTAGCCGAGGGTCTCCACTGCAGTGCAGGGAACCTGCTGGGAAGGTAACCTGGGAGAAGTGGCCGCTCGGGACCCAGGCCAGGTTGGAGAACTGAGGTGCAAGAGCAAGAAGAAAAGCTTAAGGGGAACCATGGGATAATGCCTTTAGGCTAAAATTAGGTCTTCCTCCAGTGGTCTTTTTTAATGTATGAAAAAGGAATTTTCTTATCAATCACAGTTACCATTATTCTCACAACCATAAAATACAGATGCAGATCAGTAAATGCATCGTGCACAGAACTGATGTGATTTGCCTTACCTTGCCCTCACATTATACCATGAATTGTTTATATGTATATGTATACCATGTTGTTTAAAAAAAATAGATTTTGTTTGAGTCAACCCATTTTTTTTAGAGTTGATAGGAATGTTCTCATAAAAATGTGGACTGTTGCTGCCAGATGCTTGTGCAATAACAAGATGGTCATTAGTGATTTAGTGTGTGGTGCTTGACGTGGAATCCAGTTCTATCACTTACTTACACTGATGAGATTTTTTTCAGTTCATAGACATGGCATATGGCTCTTTTCCCCTGTCATCCCAAAAGCTTTGTAGTGTTGCTCCTCAGATTTTGTTATCTTTTGTTTGTTATTTTTAATTGCCTAGTGAATAAGAGTAAATATTTACTATGTTGCCTTTTTTTTTTTTTTTTTGAGTAAACTCAGTTCAACACCAGAAACTTTTGTTCAGTGTTACTTTTGAGGCAAATTTACAAAAAACAGGAACACAGTGCGCTACTTTTCCTGCACTTACACACACCATCACACACGTATTATGGAAAATTCTCTAGCACTGAGTAGCGTTACGTACATAAAAACATGGCCTAACTGTACAAGGGCAATGCTTCAGGTTGTGTAGTGAAAGTACACAAGTTTCCCTTTATGATGTTTTTTGATGACCTTATGGATTTACAGAAGCTGTATAAAAGTCGACTGTTTGGCTGTGGAGCATCTGTATAACCTTGAGATCTCAAGGATGTGAGTTCATCTGTACAGCAGGAAAATTACATTTTTCACTGTTGCTGTCCTAGCTGTCCTTTTATTTGCTGTTTCTCTGCCCAAGGTAGAAAAATCCAAGGAAATACTCTTTCTTGTGCGTTAGAGCAAGTTCATCGGAGGATACAAGTTTTGGATTTACTGTTTACTTTAGTGAATTGCGTAGTACAATGGGAGTTTTAAACGGAAACACCTGTCCATCCATGGCAGGCTCTTCGGAAAAGTTAATGTTAGCTTCTGCATTCTAGTAAAACAGCTCAGCATGGTAAATGTTGACTGGCATCTGTTTTAAAAAAAATCTAAGAATAAATCACTGGCTGTGAAGAATATATAATAGTGAATGAACATTTGCATTTCAAGAACTTCCAGGTTTTTAAAAACCACCCTACTGTTCTCCCTCCTAAAAGTCTAGTAAAACAAATTAACTGATTATGGTTACTGCTCCGGTTTCTGCTCCCCTCACTCTCCTCATTGTTTAGGTAGCTATACTCCCTTTTGGGGGGACTGGGGCTTTTGAGGGTTTTGTTTGGAGTTTTTTGCATGGCTAGCAGTCACCCTGCATGGTTTATAATGCTAAGAAGCAGAGACACATCAGTGAAATAGGATTTAACAAATACTTAAAGGGAGAGTGCTTGCTAAGTAAATTATTGGACTTCAATAGGCTATTAACCATTCCTCTCAAACTTCTGTTACAGATGTAGCCTGTATCATGACTTTCCCCACACAGTCTGTATTTGTCTTATGTAAAGTTGCAGTGCAATATTTTTGTTGGAAAGCTTTTGCAGAGCCTCTGTATTTACATCTGTTAGAGTATCTGTGAAACGTACAGCATCTGTTTGTAAGTACTATAATATCACCGGTCTGTTTGTATTAATTCTGTTCCTTTTTTATTTTAGTTGTGTGCCTGGTTGCTTACCACATATTTTTCATGCTGTTCGTCTGGTCATATTGGAAAACAATCTTTACGCTACCAATGAATCCTTCAAAAGAAGTAAGATAAACTTAACTTTTGTTTCTGAAATAGCCTAGTCAAATGCCTGATTTTGTAGTATTTGAATAACTTTGACTCTGATTCTGTGTAGTTTTACACTGTGTAGAAAAATACAGGTGGTAGCTACAGCTGCTTTGTAGGAGTAAGTCAGACTGCAAACAGCATGTCCTGGTTTAGACAGTTATTTTATTTCCCGATGCCTCCCCCCTCGCGTGAGGAGGGGAAATTGGGAAAAGGAAACATGTGGCTTGAAAGAGAAACAGATTTAATGAAAGAGTAAAAACCTTAATAACACCAATACCAGCATAAGACACAGGAAGTTATACTCAGCCAATATAGGGCTGGCGAGCTGCGCTCTCTCAGCAGCGACTGCTGATGTCACACACAGCGAGCAGCGCCGCTCCAGCGAACACGGGACAGTCACCGCATCCGCAGGGCAGGGCTCGGGAGCAGAGAGCAGGGCTCCGGGATGGGACAATGGGTGAGACCCTACAGGGACGGCAGCCATCACAGAGAGAGGGTCGTCCCAGAGAATCTCCTAATGTACAGGGAGCGTGACGTTTGTGGCATGGAACACTTGTGTTGGCCAGCTCGGGTCGGGTGCCCTGGCTTTCGCCCCTCCTAGATTCTGCATCCGACTATCTCAAGACTGCTCAAGACCTTGATCACTGTGGAAACCTGCATTCCATAGCTGGCCATAAACTAAATCAAAGTGTCTTACCCGCTTTGTTCTCACACAATTAAGTGCTGCAGTCTGCTCTAAAATGCAGCTTCTCTGTGCAGAAAATTAGTTCTGTGATTTTGTCCCAGCAAAACCAGGACACAGCGTAATGACCAAGACAAAAAAAATACATCTTCTCAAAGTTTTAAAGGTTTTTAATAGATTTATTAAATTAGATAATAGTTATTAAGAAGAAAAAAAACCTCTCCACTTGAAAAATACAAGTTATTTGAACTAGCACCTGAAGTCTTTGCATGGGAATATAATACTTCTATGTGGGCAAAAGATTTATTTCCCTGTGTTTAAGACTTAGATTGCCTGTCAGCATCTCTCTGTTGTCCTCTGAATTAAAGCTTCTTCCCCATCTGTATTGGTACGAAGGAACATGGGGGTTGTGGCGTCAGCACACAATAGGTAAGCTGGTGCTGGGAAGCCACAGCTGGCTGAGCAGGAAGGGACCTGGTATAGAACAGCTGCATGGAAAAGAGATCTGAGTAAATATATACTCCCAGTCCAGCTAGTGCAGCAGTGTTGAAGAGGAAGCATCCAGTTGTTTTGGAGACTAATTAAGATACAAAACCGTGTTCAACATGATGTAGTCTCAAGATAATTGGTTTTAGTTCAGTAATGGATTTTTTTATGACTTTAATTTCACATTCTTTCTAACATTTAAAAAAAACCTCAAACCTTTATCAATAGTCTTGATGTAAATCCTCCCCATGCAACTTGGTACAACCAGCGCAACTTTTTGGCCTCTTCTGTGCTGTCTTTGTACAGAAGCCTGGCAGTCCTCAGTAGGCACTGCGTCACACAGCCTCCCAGGTCAAGAGGAATCATTGTATTGTCACTGAAAACCCGGGAATAA
>VWZZ01008517.1:0-13534 GCA_013399095.1 Psophia crepitans
CACTGGAACAGGTGGATGCACCCGAAGGATACTGTGACCCTGTGGGAAGCGTGTGCTGGAGCAGGACCTGTGGATCCATGGAGAGAGGAGACCATGCTGGAGCAGGTTTGCTGGCAGGACTTGTGACCCCGTGGGGGACCCACACTGGAGCAGTCTGGTCCTGAANTGGTCCTGAAGGTCTGCATTCCATGGGAGAGACCCATGCTGGAGCAGTTCATAAAGAACTGTTGCCTGTGGGAAGGACTCATGTTGGAGCAGTTCTTGGAGGACTGCCTCCTGTGACAGGGACCCCACGCTGGAGCAGGGGAGAAGTCCTCCCCCTGAGGAAGAAGAAGCAGCTGAAACAACATGTGATCAACAGACCGTAAAACCCATTCCTGTCCACCTGTTCCACTACGGGGGATAGGGAGAGATTGGGATTGAAGTTAAGTCCTGGAAGAAAGGAGGGGTGGGCAGAGATGTTTTAAGATTTCGTTTTATTTCTCACTGCTTTACTCGGTGTTCTGCTTGGTAATAAATGAGATTAATTCCTCTCTAAGTCTGGTCTGTTTTGCCTGGGACAGTAATTGGTGAGTAAGCTCTCCCTAACCTTATCTCGACCCATGAGCCATTCATTATACACTTTCTACTCTGTGAAGTTAAGGAAAGGGGAGTGGTGGAGCAGCTTGGGTGGGCACCTGGACTTCAGCCGGGGTCAACCCACCACACCCTACTCCTTCCACACAGGATCCTGAACTCCACCATCTCATGGTCATGCAGCCAAGGCTACCCCCAACCTTCACATCTTCACCCAGCCCTTCTTTCTTTGTTAGGAAAAGGTCCAGCAGCACCCCTCTCTTCGTGAACTGCTCCGCCACCTGTGTGAAAAAGTTAATGTCAGTTCTCTGCAGAGACCTCCTGGACTGTGCATGCTTGGCTGTGTTGCATTTCCAGCAAATGTCAGGGTGGTTGAAGTTCCCCGTGAAGACCAGAGCCTGGGATCTTAAGGCTACTTCCAGATGTCTGTAGAAAGCCTCAACGACTTCTTCTTCCTGATCAGGTGGCCTGTAGTAAACCACCACAAGAATGTCAGCTATATTAGCCTGCCCATTAATTCTTACCCATAACCTTTTGACTCGTTCTTCATCCACCCCTATGCAGAGCTCGATACATTCCAATTGTGCCCTCAGATAAAGAACAACTCCACCGCCTCACATTACTGGCCTGTCTTTCCTAAAAACTACATAGCTATCCATGACAGCATTCTAGTCATGCGATCTGTCCCACCATGTGTCTGTAATTGCAGTAAGAGCATGGCCCTGGGACTGCACACAAGCTTCTAGTTCTCGTTTATTCCCCAAGTTGCATGTGTTGGTGTACAGACATTTCAGAGAGGTAATTGAGCATGGAGGTTTCCCTGGAGAGGTGCAAGAGGGTCTGCCATAACCATGGACACCTTTGAGGTGGTTGGTTTTCTGGTTCTCATCTTGAGATGCAGCTAAGGAAGATTTGTCACTACTCTGGTTGGCCTGGATTATTCTGCAGCTGGATGCGATGGCATGAGCATTGACACTTTGGACCCCACCCCCTGAGTCCTTCAGTTTAAAGGAGGTTTATCCCTGTGCTTGGGAATTGGGAGGACTGATGTTTTATTCTAGGAATTCACTAAAAGATTATGGTTGGACAGTGTGAAGAAGGAATGGGAGAGAGCCGTTTATAAACATGATCGTTCTCACTAACCCACTGAGTTTCTCAATATTATTATAAAAAAGAATAGAAAAATGTTCAAATAACATGGTCTTTAAAAATTTAAGAGTCTCTTGTTGTTTTGAATATTTAGTCTGAGTCCATGCTGACAGGCAGCTGTTTAGCCATCTTAAGTGTGTACAGTTAGCGTAAAATGTAATTGTTTCAGGATAGGTTTTTATACCAGTTTTGTTCAAGCAAACAGTCACAGCAGTGACATATTAGTTAATTTGCACATAGATACCCTTTTGGGAAATATTAAATTATTTGTACATCCAACACAACAAATCATTAAAGCAGTACTGTAAAGGGTGTTCTATGGCCTTCTAGAAAGATTTTCAGTGTTTTGAAGCATAACATGCCATGCCTTCATTTCAAAATGAGGTCTTCAGTTCCAAATTTACTTGAACTGAATTTATCTAACGAATTTAAATTCCCTAAATTGAAATAAATTAAAGCATATTTAAAAGTTATAAAAATAAAAAAATGAAGCATTTCAAAGTGAGCTAAATTTAAGAGGACTTTTATTTATTTTTTTAATTTATTTTTCAAAGAAAAGAAAGGGGAGTATCTACTTCAGTATCGACTTTTCCTGTTTTGTCTCCTTTTATTTTCTTTTATGATTTTTCAGTTTAGTGATCAACCCATTATTCACTTCAGTCTACAAAATGTTATGAGATCCAATACAAGAAAAAATAGACACTAGTTTGTTTGGGTTGCTTGTTTCATAGGAGTGCTTTTCATTCCATGTAATCAAAAATTTCAGCTAGATTACTCTACCTATTCACTGCATTGATATGCTTGCATTTTGCAAGGCTGATACTTACAAAACAATTACTTTTGATTTTCAATCTACAGAATTGATTACCTGTAATTTGAAAGGCAATACGTGATAATAACAATGGAGCTGAGTAGGTATTATTTATAGAGGTGCTCATCCAAGTACAAATAAGTTTTAAGGTAAGGTTCTATTTTTATTTTTCTCTTAGCTACATCCTTAGTATCATAACAATCTATTCTATAGAGAGAGTAATTAAGAATAAAACTATAACTAAAGGGACATGAGTTACTAGCAAATAATTCAGTAAAATCTTTATAAAGTAGCAGGGATGATTTCCCAAGCTTCTGACTACCATTCATGGTGAACACATTAGGGATATTACTGTGGGAACCACACTTCTTTGGTACTTAGTAATAACTCACCGATATTTTCCTTTGTGTGTATTGGTTTGTAGATAGAAAATTAGTTTTAAAAAAGTATCTATAATTCAATAGTTCTATTTTGGTATTCTGAAGCAGTTCAACAGAAAGAAGTTTAGTTATGCAATGTACTGTGTGCTCACAAGATCCTACTTGCATTGTCATTTAGATATGCAGGAACTGACATGCAAAATAGCATTTATTTGGCTTTATAACAGCTCTGCACAGTTCTAATTTATTTCAGAGCAACAAGAATAGCAGCTGACTATCCTTAGTTTGGTGCAATTTATTTTAGCCCTCAACTTTGAAATTTTGCTCCTGCAGCAGTTCTGCTTAACCAAGTTTAAATCCTGGGATTCTTCTTATTATTTTTTGCACAAACCTTTTCTTTCTGTTTCTTCATATTTCTATCAAAACAACTGTCCCATACCTTGATCTGAATGGGAAACCATTATATTCTCTCATCTGTGATAATTGTAATAGGTGCAAAACTATTTTTTTTGGCATAAAGTAAAAATGTTTCCAGGAAAATACCAAGACCTTCTAAAATCTTTTTCATTCCTTTAATGAAATACAAGAGAAAAAAAAAAAGAAAAAAAAAAAGAGGACTATTATGCAGTCTTTGAAGTCATTGACAGTCACAGTTTACTGTTTATCACTTCGATATGAAAAAGTTAGTCATCATTCACTGTTTTGCCATTCTCCAAATAAAATGCCTTCAAGACTGTGCTAATGTAAGTTTCCAGGTTCGATTTCTTTCTGCTGGATCTGCTCTACCTCATATAAGTAACTTTTTTGTTGGAAAAAATTGAATACATGTTACTTTGAGGAAAACCAAATGAATGCACTTATCACGCAATTTATGCATCTGTTTTCTGCTCTGACCATAGATTCTCCCCTGAATCCATGACACATATCCCAATAGCACATTTCATCAAAACTGATATATTCCCACCAAAATTTTAGATTTAATTGACTGTTATTGTCAAATAACAAGCAGCTCCATCTAGCTATAATTGCAAGTCTTATCAGTGCTTATTTATTATTTTTAAATATCCAGGTTTTTTTTTAAAAGTCAACCTACTGCTAAATCACTTTGTAACCAACAGGGCTCAGTCTTGGGACTAGTCTTGTTTAATATCTTTATCAATCATCTGGATGAGAGGATAGAGTGTGCCCTCACTAAGTTTGCAGATAACACCAAGTGGGGAGGGAGTGTTGTTCTGCTCAAGGGTAGGAAGGTTCTTCAGAGGGATCTGGACAGGCTGGATCAGTGGGGAGACGCCAGCTGTATGAGGTTCAACAAGATTCAGTGCTGGGTCCTGCACTTGCATCACAACAACCCCAGGCAGCGCTACAGGCTTGGGGAAGAGTGGTTGGAAAGCTGCCTGGAGGAAAAGGACCTGGAGGTTCTGATTGACAGCATGCTGAACATGAGGTGGCAGTGTGCCCAGGTGGCCAAGGAGGCCAACTTCATCCTGGCCTGTATCAGGAATAGTGTGGCCAGCAGGAGCAAGGAGGTGACTGTCCCCCTGTACTCAGCCCTGGTGAGGCCGCACCTCGAGTACTGTGTTCAGTTTTGGGCCCCTCACAACAAGAAAGACATCAAGGCCCTGGAGCGTGTCCAGAGAAGGGCAAGGAAACTGGTGAAGGGTCTGGAGTGCAAGTCTTACAAGGAGCAGCTGAGGGACCTGGGATTGTTTGGTCTGGAGAAGAGGAGGCTGAGGGGTGACCTGATCACTCTCTCCAACTATCTGAAAGGAGATTGTAGTGAGGTGGGTGTTGATCTCTTCTCCCATGCAACAAGTGATAGGACAAGAGGAAATGGTCTCAAATTGCTCCATGAGAGGTTTAGGTTGTATATTAGGAAAAACTTCTTCACTGAAGGAGTGGTCAGGCATTGAAACAGGCTCCCCAGATAGGTGGTGGAGGCACTGTCTCTGGAGGTATTCAAAAAGTGTGTAGACATGGCACTTTAGGACACGGTTTAGTAGACACAGTGGTGTTGGATCAAGGGTTGGACTTAATGATCTTAGAGGTCTTTTCCAGCCTATGGAAATTCTATGATTTTATATCAAATCCAATTCACATGTTCTGCACAACGATGTGCAATTCACTTATATGTCTAATATTACTCAATGCAGTTGTGCTATTGATTGTAAACTTTCTAATTTGGGGGAGGGGGTGTTACAGTTATTCCAGTAGGTGAATTTCACTCCTACCAGGAAGTAAGGCTAAGACTAAGGAAATCTTGCAGGCAGTTTATGCCAGCTGAGTTAGTATAGTGGCATAGGGGATACAAATTTCTAATTCCATTAATCGTTTCAAAACGAGAAGTCCACCTGCAGGTAGAAAGTACAATGTCTATAATTAACCTAAAAAGAGTTTTATGTACTTTTTCATTCTCATTTGGTCAAGTAGGCTACCTTTCTTAATTCTCTTCAGACCCTTTGAGCTACTGATTAAAGCAAAAGGCCCCCCATAATACAGCATTCCAGACAGCAATTCAAGTCAGCTTCTTTTACAAGCAGGACAACATGCCATCAGTTTTGCTGTACCTTGAGATACAATGGCATTTGACAAATGCCCCTAACTAACTAGTGTGAATGGCACTAATATTTTGAGACAGATATTTGTGGATGGCCAGAGTAAGGACAGCAGCTTTCTGCTGTTTGTCAATCTGATTCAGCCTGGAGGCTGAAGTGAAATGTTAGCCCTATTTGCTTAGGAAAGAAGGCAAAAGAAGGAAAGCTAAAATGTGTGTCATGAATATAACAATACACTTTATGGCACACCTAATCTTTTTCTACTGTTTCATAGGCTACATATCCTGTGTATGGATAGAGTTGCCTTAGATAACACATGATTTTCTGATAAACCTTTGGACTTTATCATTGCTATAGTATAAAAAAGCATTTGCTCCCACGAAAATCACCTGTGAGTAAACTTCAGAATTATCTGTCTTGTATTCTTGAATGCATTCGGTGCTATTGCATGACTGAAAGACTTTTGTCTGAGACCAGGCTCTTGAGAGATTTTTTAGGTCTTCAAGAGCTAGACTTTACTGAATATGTTTAGAGAACAAAGCAGCCATGTATATTCAACATAAACACACTGCTTTATACCTGGAAGGGCTAGATTTAATCAGAGCATGTTCAGTGTCTGCATTTTCAGGTACGGGGCAGCTGGGTCACAGAAGATTGACATATTACTTTGCTCAAAATTTTGTACAGAAGTGTAAGCTCCTCAGGAACTGACCAAACACTACTTTAGGGGTAGGAGAAGTAGTAAATGGCTGCTTAGTCATCCCATCATCCTGCAAAAAATATAGAAACAGAATTGGAAAAAAAAAAAAAAAAGAGAAATTACTGACACACATCTTGAAAATCTGTTAACTTCATTGTTTTAACAGTTCTTTGTTACTGAAAGCTGAAGCAAGAAAAAGTATTTTTCAAACAACATAACATACAAAATCATAGTTTATTTAAAGCTTAGGAAGTTTACAATATATTTTGCATCCTGAATTCCAAGTTAAAGAATAGGAATAGTAGATGTCAGTCAAACAATTTAGAAAAGCCTTAAATAGAGTGGGACTAAGAATTTCATTTATATTAATCGTTATTATCTGAGCAAGACTGAGTTCAGGTAATGTGAATTAGTAAAAAACTACAGTAAAGCACGGCCACACTGCATGACATTGAATCTAATATAGGGTAATCATTTATGAAAAATGTTAGATTTTTAGTCCCTAGCCTTTTGATTCACTGGACCTGATGCGGAGAAGTCGATAGCAAACAAGGATCTCTGTATCACTTTGGCAATATACATCAACATTATGCACAGGACCATCTCTAAATATGAATGCAGAAGCCACAGTCAAGTGATTCCTTGCCCTTTTACTTGACAATATGAGCAATGTTGTGAACTTGTCTTTTATGGCAGAAATATATATGCGCTATGAATTTAATTAACTCATTTCATAATAAGTTGTTCGTTATCTGACCTGACCAAAATGTGGACTGAAAGTAAAAGATTCCACAATACATTTGTAAGGCTCTGTGCAAAACCAAGTTTTCTTCTTTGACCTAGAGCTTCAGAAGAAAACACATATCACCATTTTATCCCTTTAGCACTGAAAAAAAATGTACTACATTAATCATTCAAACTATATACAAAGTAATCAAAATAATTTAAAGCTTTTAGGAAAATTATTCATTGAAGAAAATGAGAGAATATTGTTCATTCTTTTATTTAGTAAAGGTAGTACCAAAACTCAGTTCTTTTGTAAAAAAAAATGCAGGAAAATCACACTACAAAAAATATTAAAAGTTTATATTTAAACACGAGTAATTAAACCCGTGTGGACACTTCAGAGAACGAGTATTCAGAAAATTTTCTCATCATGAATATTTGAACATGCAAAAAGAACTAGTGGGATACGTGACACAATATCTGGAAGTATTAGATAGAGGGTCGTCTTTTCTGACTAGTGTGTTGGGTTTGGGTTTTGGTAGGTTTTTTTAGAGTTCAGTGTGAGCCTTTCTTCATTAAAATTTGGAAGTTCTAGTTAAACTGGTTGAAATTTACTTTCTTAAAAGCCTCCAAATATTTTTCTGAATTCTGGTAAACAACTAACATATTTATGCTACAAGACAATTCAACTTTTTTTCCTCCACAATGCACCACTTTACAAAAAAAGAGTAAAAAAATTAAAGAATTATTATACTCCTGTATATTCTAGATGCTTTAGAAAATAATTTCTGCGGTGTATTCTATGATTTATTGATTCAGAGTTTGAAATTCTTGAAAGTCATATGTCCATATTATATTTAGAAACTGAATTAATAGCATACCCTAGAACTATAATGAAAATCTCTTAATAACATACTGCATTATAATTAGCTGTTTATAATTGAGGCTGAAGGAAAAAAAAAATCATTTCACAGGTTTAAATGAAACTAATCTGATCTGTAAATGAATTAGATGTCATTGTGAGGTTTAAACACTCATAATAAGATTTATTTTTTTTGGCAAATTATGTGAATAGATTGTTTAAAAATTTTGATGTTATCACCCTCCAAAGAATTATTTCTCATTGCCCAGAAATGTTAGGTCAGTTTTTATTTTAATTTTGATTTTTTGAGTGTTAATGCTTTCAGCTAAAAAGTAAACTCATATTTACAAATATGAAATAGCACCTCATATGAAAAATCATCATCTTTACTCATTAATCATATTTCTCTTGTTAGTTTCCATATGCATAATTCATTAATAATATCACACATTCCCAAGGTAGTTTTGGTTCTGATGAATCAGCATCTTTACAAAACTTTTGGAAATTCTTAACCAACTTTCACTCAATAGCACCACTCAAATTTAACATAATTAATGACAAATCACATTAAATCACAGCAGGTAAGCTATTAAGGACATCATGTCATCAGTTAATAAGTTTAATTTTAAATAGCTTCAGTTTGCAATTTGTCAACTGAGGCTTTACATGGCTTCTCTGTGGAGCAGGGGTTTGACAGTGAGTAATGCTTTTACACTGTGTAGTAATGTAAAATCTTCAGAGTATTTTTATCCATTTCAGGCAACTGCCCGTGATATATCTATTGACACTGATGTTCTAATACAGCTCTTTCCTGTTAGACACTTTTAATCCTATCTGTCTGGATTGAAAAACCATTTAAAGAAAAATATTCATCCTTATGCTGGCTCATGCTACAGTTATTATGAGGGTGAGGAATTGTAACAATGTGCCCCAGCCTGAGCATTATGTGTTAGTCATCATCTTTGATCAATGCTTTGAAGCTTCACTGCTGATGTAAGGGATGGAAAGCAATTATATAGCATTACCATTGAGGTGTTATCCAAAGTCCATCATGGTTTTAATTCTTATTGTTCTTTTGCTCTAGAAAAAAAAAAAAGACACAAACCCCCCATGTTTTATTATGCCTGATATCCTTTTACATTGTGAAAATCGCTCTTTTTACTTTCAGTTAAAAACTATCGATAAAAGTGCCTTTGTTACTTGGTGCATTATGTGAATTATAGATATAACATATAGACGACTATGCAGATTTTAGGTGTATGGAGAGGATACTTTTACCTCTTTATATTAAGCAAAGAAACAAACTAAATCCACTTCTTATCATTCTGTCATAAAGAACTTGCTGAACCTGCAGAATTAGTTCCAAAAGCTCTTTCAAGTTTTCACCTGAATTATAAAAAACTATTTTAATGTGTTTTCCTTTAATAATTCTTTCTGCTGTTCCCTGCCATTGAGGCATTTACATCCTGGACATAACAGATTCTTACGTTTACAGAAAAAGTTATACCTACCGTGCATAAATTTCCTCCTCCATGAAAGTAGTTGTACTGTATTTAATGCTATTCATTATCAGTACTGGTTGTTTTTTTTTTTCTTTTCCACAGCTCATGAACTGAAATTACCGGGATGCTTAACTGTTCTTTATTTCTCTACACTTTTAGGATGTGGGTACCTTTTCCTTACTGCTTTGATTATTGTTTTGTATGACATGATTTGACCATGGGTTTAGGTTTCATTTTCAGTCTTTTCTACATTCTCACATGATTTCAAACATCCTTCAAAATTCCCATTTTTAAGACTTACAGAAAAATGTTGACATTCACATTGTGGAGGGTCTGTCATGCATTGTAAGATTTGGTACAGTGAAATCCTTCCCTCCCACCACACTCCCATACACAAGAGTGAGTGAAAAGATAGGCACAGCTTCTGTGATGAACTTCTCTTTGTCAAGAAGAGAAATGAAAATTGTGAAAGAACCACAAAGGAGACATATCATTGTTAAGTGTCTAAGGTCAAAAGTGCCCATTAACGAGGATCCAAATGTTGACACTGCTAAAAAGTCATTTTGGTTCTGAGCACCACATCTTCCCGTATCTACACCAAAGTAATTCCTCAGACACTATGGTAAATCTTTCACTGTGTCAACAGCGAGTGCATATTTTTAAGAGCCTTGAGATTTTGTTTGTGCTGAGAATTAGATGTGTGGCTTTTCCTAGTAATCTAGAGCCTCTGAATCTAGTCTCAGGAACAAGTTTTACAAGAAAGAATCATAAAAAGTGTTTAGGAGAAATTACCATTTCAAATATTCCGGTAGTCTTCATAACTCAACTATAACATCATATTTTATATGTCTTGCTCTCTGTTCCCTAAGGTGGAAGAAAGGTGAATCTACTGAGAGAAAAGAAATCTCGTTACTAGCTGTTGTAACAGATAATTATTCACTTCTAAAAAAAAAGAAGTGCTAGGCGTTTTCCCGCTGAAGAGCACATGCAGATTCACTTATCCTCAATTTCTGCCTGACTTAGGGACTACTCTGGTATATTTCTAGGGTTTTTTTGAATACACTCGTTGATGTAGTAAAGTGACAAGGAATCCACGTTGGTGAAATTTCAAAAGCTGTTTTTGAAACCGGTGAGAAATCTGAGTCTGGTGGGTCTACAAGATTGTCACAAAACTGGGTGGGAGAAAACAAAAAAAAGTTTTCAAGAATATAGGACATATATCTGATGCCTATAACTGGAGGACAATAACTTTTAGTAGACTATCACAACTTGTTTTGCAAAAACAAGAAACTCGATGTCTTGCGTACAGATTAACCAGTAAAATGTTTCCTGACAATCTCTTCAGTCAGTATTTGCCTTTACAGATACCACAGAACCACGCTGCTAAAAATTCTTGTTTGTCCAAATGTCCAAAGCTGTAGCAAGGAAACACATCAGCCCATAGTGGGAGTATGGGACAAAGCAACAACAATAACAACAACAAACAAACAAACAAACAAAAAAGGAAAGAAAATAAAAGAAAAAAAATTCCATTAAAAGCATGCCAAGACTTCCTCTTCAAAATGTTTTGAACACATTCAACTGTGAAAAGAGAATAATTTGGAGAGGGACACTATCCTGTTCTGTCATCTCTATATTCAGGAAAGCCTGTGATGCCTTTTGCATCCCTTTCCCTGTTTAATTTTCATCACTTTTGAACAGGAGAAGGACAGGGATATCATGGAATTAACTTCAGAGAAAAGACATGCAGATTAATACTCCTGTATCCCATTATGACCAACAGATAATTGTGCAGAAGTAGGTGCAGTGCCACTGCTCTAGATGGGTGAGAATATCTAAATCAAGCCCCTACCATTATACAAGTGTTCCAGGTCCCAAGTAAAGAAATAGGTAGGCTTAAGATCCACATGAGTGAGGAATTTCAAATTCTGCTTAATATTTCAGCTTGGTTATCTTAGTGTTATTTTTTTCTTAAATGTACTGTGTAATATTTTCAAAGTACTTTTTCTTCATTATTTGTTATTATTTTTTTAATTTAGTTGTTTGTTTATCAAGATTTTTAAGTCTGTCACCTAAATTAGACTTTTGACTTTAAATTTTCTTTACCATAGATTTCCTACCTGTCTCACTGGATGGACAAAATAATTAATGTACAGTCTTTTCTGGAATATTTTCCAAGCTTAGCTTGATAGGCGATATTATTTCAACATGGTTTTTCATGGCATAACTTTTTTCTGCAAGTACTTTGACACATCAAACTCTTTCTGTGAGCACACTGAGATTATTTAATGAATGTTAAAGGACCTTTTACTCAGCTGAGAAAGTCAGGGGAGCCAAGGGTTATAAACGTTATTTTTCAAGCTAGGGAATCTGAATCTCTCTCAGTGACACCAAAAACACACTCGATCACCTTCCTGCTCTGAGGTACTGTGTCTTTGGAAAGAAATATGTAAGTTGGGTTCTGAACAGCCTCTCACTGAAAGGTTTTAATAGCACATACTCTTCTAAGATTCTTGTTTACAAAACTGTATAAAAGCATGCTGTATTTCTCAACATCCTAAGAAGCTCAAATATTGTATGCTGTAGTTGCTTTGAGAAGATTAACATGATTTACACATATATATCTTTTGGGTTCCATTTTTTTTTAATAAAGGAATATAGGATTCAGAAACAAGATTTAGAAAAAATTATTTCTTTTCTTCTTCAAAATATATGTACATTGATAGTAAACCCAGGGGTAGAAAATGAATCTAAAAAAGTGATTTTCCAAAGACAAATGTAAAAAAAAAATCATAATCTCTAAAAACAGATATTTTATTTTAAAAATTAAGCCACTTAAGACTGAAAACCATTATTTGCACAATTTTGTCCATATTCCTAATTTGAATGTAGTAAGAATGAGGAATTTCAGCCTTGTTGAAAAGAGATCAAGTTACTGACAGGCTACAAGTACAAAAGTGCAAGAATTCACAGACCATGGAAAGGTTGTAACAGAAAAATGAAAATGTTAAGAAAAGTAGTTCTTTAAAAAGTTTGTGTCAAGGAGTTAAGACTGTTTTTTAAAGTGAAAGTTAAGCAATAATATAATCAATGAGAAAAAGATCAGGTAGAATATCCTTTTAAAATCTATAAACAGAGAAAGTAATGAAACATAGTAAGAAAAATTCAGTTTAAAATAACGACACAGTTATATTATTAGAACATAGTTAAATTATTAGAACATAGTTTTATTATTGGAACTATTATACAGTTATATCAAAACCTGGAGATAGATTTCAAACCAAGAAAATATTTCTGTCTTAAATGGAACCAATATTACTGAAAATACCACAAAAAAAAACCCCAAAACCAGTAAATATAGGCGTGTGCTTAAAAAGTGCAACTTAAAGATACAGTTTAAACATGAACATCCAGCAGAGGATGATTGGAAGGAGTTAAAAAAATATGAATATGAGTTATAAAGTTTATCTCTGTTAACAGGCAGTACAATTATAAGAAAGGTTTCATTACTATCTGTAAATATTTTCAAGTATATACAAAATCTCTTCATGAGTTGTGATTACACACAAATTTTAGTTGAGACACCAAATAAGCTTAATAAATTTGTGTGAGAATAAAAATAACTGTTAGACTCTAATTTCATTTAGATTAAAAATTCATGATAGAGGGTTAATCCTTGAGTGTTTCTTGCTTTTATCTTTGTCTCTTAGATGTCTGGGTCACTTTTCGCAATCCTAGCTCTTCCACTCATAGAGGATCTCTGCAGATGTTTTATCCAGGGTGGCCGACAAAGTAATTTAAAAAAAAAAAAAAAGAAGAAAGGTCCATAAATTTGATCATTAACTCTGTAAATGCTTCCAAAAGAAACACGAATTGATTATCTACCTAAGAGTGCTGAGGGAGGTGGTGGATGTGATTGCCGAGCCGCTCTCCATCATCTGTCAGTGGTCATGGTCAACCGGAGAAGTCCTGGATGACTGGAGGCTTGCTAATGTGACACCCATCCATAAGAAGGGTCGCAAGGAGGATCTGGGGAACTACAGGCCTGTTAGCCTGACCTCGGTGCCAGGGAAGGTCATGGAGCAAGTCATCTGGAGGGAAACCACATGTCATGTCTGTGACAACCGGGGGATCAGGCTCAGCCAGAATGGGTTTGTGAAAGGCAAGTCCTGCCTGACCAAACTCATCTCTTTCTACGACCAGGTGACCTGCCTGGTGGATGAGGGAAAGGCTGTTGATGTAGTCTACCTAGACTTCAGCAAAGCCTTTGACA
>VWZZ01008517.1:17784-36178 GCA_013399095.1 Psophia crepitans
CCTCTCCTCGCCTCTCCTCGCCTCTCCTCGCCTCTCCTCGCCTCTCCTCTCATATAAATGTGCAATTCCCTTATCTTCAGAAAAGGTCTTAAAGGATTACTCACATATAAGCTCAAAACTCCAAAACTAGAAGTCATAAAAAAGAGCGGCCTTCCATCCTGGGTATTTGATCCCTGGGCTGCATCACAGTGACTGTGTTCCTTTATGGTTACTCTCAAGAGGGTTGTCTGCATCTTCTGAGACATTAAGAAATTCTTCTTAGTGATGATCCTTTGTTCTTTATACAACTGTTGCAGTAGAAATTATCTAAAGTAAGTTAGCCAGTTGATAATTTTTTTCTACTAACCTAAAAACAGTTACAATACTTTAGTTTTCTTCTTTTTATTAAAGACAAAACTCTCATATATTTAGAGTAAGTACTTTAGTGAATATTCCAGTATAAACTAGTTTTATACATAGCTACTCTGAACCAGATTTTTAAACAAAAAGCAATATTTTGTTTATGATTTGTTTATTGCTTTGGTTTGTTTTTTACTGCCTCCCTATATGTTCCTGCAGAATTACAGCCTTGATTTACAGCTGGTTTCCCTTGATTAATTCTTTTTAATATGCTAGAATACGTGGTCCCACAGCTTAGATTATTTTTTTTTTCAGTAGTGGAATTTGCCAGCTGAAATACTCATTTTTATTGCATTCTGCCTTTAAATACTTGCTTCTGGGAAGTGCTTGAATACTTTTAAGCAAACTTCATCATATAAAAGAAATATGTAGTAAAAAGAGTGACTTCTCTCAACAGGAAACGCAATTTTCAAAGACATCAAGCATAGGAGATGCCTACATTCAACTATGTATTATGACAAAGAATTTAGTTTCTAGCAGCAGGAGTATCTCTGAGCTATAAGCAATCACAAGGCTCTTTGAAACTGGAGAATATGCAATCTGTCCTTTGTTGGAGATACATTTAAGAAGTGATTAGGTACCTTTGTATAAAAGGATAGACGAAACAATGGCTGCAACCACACAAAACGTGAGCAGAGTGCGAAGCTGTCAAAAAAAAATAAGTACATGGAAGAAAAAAAGGTTTCAGTAGAATATGATATTAAAAATAGTTGAGATATGTCTGAATGTGGGAGCAATGCAAAAAACAGCAGGAGAAGTACAGAGGCAAGTAGAGAAGAAGACTAACATGACAAAGTCCAGAGTGTTCTGGAGGAAAGAAAAAAAGAAGACGACACGTTTGGTTTGCAATCCAGGAAGGTTATTTTGGCTTCCTTTATTCTACATGTTCTGAAGAACTGAATTTTGTACTTTTTATGTATATAACCAGGATCATATCAAATATCACTATTTTTCCCTTGATTCAATGACTTTCAAGCTGACATTTATACTAATGAAATAAACAGAGCAAGGTTCTGTATTAGCTCAAAAACTGGTGAACATCCGCTCTTATGGTTTAATTGTGAGGGCTTTCACTCACATGATTTATCCCATGGCATATCTCAATCTCCTGGATACTTCCTGAGTGTAGCTCAGGAGAATAATGGGCCAAAGGATAGGTAACATGAATGAAGCTATTTGGTTTACCGTGGAAGAGAATATAGCTATATGGAGGTGATTAGAGTGGGTTGCTTGCTCTCTAACAAGCAAACACGGTCTGGCCCCTTCTATTTACTGGAAGAGATAAAACCCATGAGCCTTTATAGGAGTGAGCAGAAATTGGAATTTATGTTAGGTACAAGGCTGATGTTGCACAGTGCCAGCCAGTTATAGCTTAAACATTGAAATAGTCTTCTCCCCAAACTGTTGATACTGTGTATTTACAGGATGGAAACAACCTTCAAAGTTTCAAATATGAATCACTTGATTAAGTTAACTTTAAAATGCACACCTGTCTACTTTTCTGTAAACTCTATTAAACCAGCATTTTATTTCAAGATTTACAAAAGCTTTAAAGAAATTCTTATACACTGTAATACAAGTAATGGACAAAACCATTGTCCATGGTATTTGAGAAGTTGTGGCAGTCCGGTGAAGTTCCCACCAGCTGGAAAAGGGGAAACATAACCCCCATTTTCAAGAAAAGAAAGAAGGAAGACCCAGGGAACTACCGGCCAGTCAGCCTCACCTCCATGCCAGGCAAGATAATGGAGCAGATCCTCCTGCAAACTATGCTCAGGCACATGGAAACTAAGGAGGTGATTGACGACAGTCAGCATGGCTTCACTAAGGGAAAATCATGCCTGACAAATTTGGTGGCCTTCTATGATGGGATCAGTGGACAAGGGAAGGGCAACTGACATTGTTTACCTGGACTTGTGTAAAGCTATTGATACTGTCCTGCATGACATCCTTGTCTCTAAACTGGAGAGACATGGATTTGACGGATGGACCACTCGCTGGATAAAGAATTGGCTGGATGGCCGCACTCAGAGAGTTGTGGTTAACTGCTCGGTGTCCAAGTGGACATTGGTGACAAGTGTCATTCCTCAGGGGTCGATACTGGGACCGGCACTGTTTAACATCTTTGTTGGCGACATGGACAGTGGGCTCTAGTGCACCCTCAGCAAGTTTGCCAACGACACCGAGCTGTGTGGCGCAGTTGACACGCTGGAGGGAAGGGATGCCATCCAGAGGCACCTTGACAGGCTTGAGAGGTGGGTCCATGCAAACTGCATGAAGTTCAACAAGGCCAAGTGCAAGGTCCTACACGTGGATCAGTGTAGTTCCACGCACAGCTACAGGCTGGGCAGATAATTGCTTGGAAGCAGCCCTGAGGAGAAGAACTTGGGGGTGCTGGTTGATGAAAAAGCTCAACATGAGCCAGCAGTGTGCACTGGAGTCCAGAAAGCCAATTGTGTCCTGGGCTGCATCAGAAATAGTGTGGCCAGCAGGTCAAGGGAGGTGATTCTCTGCCTCTATTCTGCTCTTGTGAGACCCCATCTGGAGTACTACATCCAGCTCTGAGGTCCTCAGTACAGGAAAGACGTGGAGCTGCTTGAGCAAGTCCAGAGGAGGGCCACGAAGCTGTTCAGAGGGCTGGAGCACCTCTCCTACGAGCACAGGCTGAGGAAGTTGGGATTGTTCAGCCTAGAGAAGAGAAGGCTCTGGGAAGACCTAATTGCAGCCTTCCAATACCTAATGGGGACCTACAGGAAAGCTGTAGAAGGATTGTTTCTTAGGGAGTGTATCAACAGGATGGGTTTAAACTAAAAGAGGGGAGATTTAGATTGGACATTAGGAAGAGATTCTTGACTGTGAGGGTGGTGAGGCACTGGAACAGGTGTAGAGTCCCCATCCCTGGAAATGCTCAAGGCCAGGTTGGATGGGGCTTTGGGCAACCTGGGCTAGTGGAGGGTGTCCCTGCCCATGGCAGGAGTTTGGAACTAGATGATCTTTGAGGTCTCTTCCAACGCAAACCATTCCATGATTCTATGAAGTAGTTTCACAGACTAAAAAAAGACATCCCTGATAAATAAGTGTCATGGCTATGATTGTGGACATGTCATGCAGGAAGTTCTTAATCCTACCTTACAGTATTAACTCAATCACCTTCTTTGTTTTTTCCTCTGACATGAGAGTCTAATGACCACTCATATTTTATTCTAACCTAGCATTATTAATATTTATCCTGACATAAATATTAAATCCATTGGCACCCAAAACATTTTTAGTGGCTGTTTTCCAGACAAAAAGAAAGCAAGTCAAAAAAACCCCCCAAAAAACAATCACTGTATAGATCCCATCCTGAAGAACTTAGAAAAAAGAATGATATTGCAGGAGAGCAAACTGAAAAACACAATAAGCTCTTGCCTAACTAGATAAATGTTTTTCCTAAATTTAAGTTCTCTAGATGTCCCTTTCTACATTCATCACTCTGCTATATATGGAGCTGCCTTGCAATGAGATTTTCTTAGTCAGATGACCAGAATAGGTCAGCTGTCCCCAGTAAGCTTCATATATCAGAAATTCTGGTGATGACTGCAGTAAAACTTGGAAATCCTGTTGAATATATTTTATGCATATATTATGCTGTGAAAACCAAAGTTCTTACAAGGTGTTGACATAAATCCAGAGAAATAGAAAGAAAAAAATGTTTATTTAGTCTTTAAACCAAGCAGTCACTGCCTGTCACCACAGTAAATCCACTGTTTCCCAGAAATGCTCAATGTAATTTCTACACGTGCATTGTCCAGCAACTTGTGCATAACATTAAATCTGACTCTTCCCAGAAACATCAGATCTACTGTTCACATGGAGAACAAATGTACAATACACATCACCACCAGAAGTAGGGGAGGTCTAATCACATCAGTCTCTTATCCAACCAGTTATCCTCATTTCCAGTTCACTTTTATATACGTGTTTCAATATTACATCCTTCCAGTCTTCCTTGACTAGAGTCATATCTATAAAGTTGATCTACCTGACAAAAACAGAAGGCAAGTAAGATAGTCAAAGTACTAATTTTTCATTCACATTCTTTATTAGATTACTAGGTAGCATCTAATCACAAAGAAAACATAGAATTGTAATCAAGTTCCATACAAGCTTTAAAACTTATGGCATGTATAACACTGTCTCTTTCTCTCTCTCTTTTTTTTAAGCACAGAAGTGTTAAGTGACATGCTTCTGACCCTACAGGAAGGCAGGAAATCAGGGAGACATCTGAAGGCAACCTGTGGCCTCAGCAAAATGAGCTCTTTAGCCAGTAACGTAGCATTTCTGTTAAACTGGAATATGGTACTGTTTCTTTTAAGCATATTCTTAGTTTGCACAGATGTCCTTTAAATAACTGAAAAACAACCCTTAAATTTGTGTAATAAGAAACTGCGTACAAGCAGAATGTACTGTGATGGAAATTAATAGAAAATGTCATGCAGTTCAGCATCTTATGCAGTACAAGTTCTGACAAGCTGAAAATTCTTGCAGCCTGGCACACAAGTCAGGCAATAAGCAAAGATTTGAAATCATAACACTTACTTGATATCAAATATGACATCACATTGTGTTTCCTGTTTGACAGTTGAGGTTCTGAGCATCTGATTACTGCCTCTGAAACAAGTCTGTGGAATATATACCATTAGATCCCTGAAAAACAGAATTCCCGCTTTGCATTAATATGTTAGTCAAGGGGGCTTTGTAATTCAGTCAGCATAACAATCTCAGACCAGCAAGAGCTAATTTAATATTTTTTTTTAACTTTTTCTTTTTATTTTATGAATAGAGGCACTAAACATTTAGGTGTTTGTTTTGCTGTTACATTCAGAGAGAGAATAGAGAAAATTTCAAAGTTCCAAGGGATTTCTGATATGATCTGAACCTACCCAAAATATACTGAATTCAGAAATAAAAGTACATTAGGAATGGTTTCTTTCATTAACATCACAGGCTAGAGAAATACTACTGCCTATATGAACATAAAGCACTGCTAAAGGTTGGAGACTGGACTTCAGTTTTCACATCTTTCTTAACATGTCACAAGCCCACAGTTTTCCGTTCTTACATGAGTCTCCTAACCATACACTCCTTTCTATTCCTTCCCCTGGGCAAGGAACAATGAAGAAATGAGCAAAAGAAAGACCAGCTCCTTAGCTTAATGACTATCCCTCAATTCCCTTTGGTGTAGCTTAGTATGCAAATGGTTTTGATTCTGCCCCTTTACTGATTCAAATGTATGCTTAGTTCTAGGTTCAGGACCTGAATGTAAATATACACTGCTAGATAAGTGTCATAAATATTATTATACATCCCTGGGCTGTTACTACTTTGCTATTCTGTTAGGCTTATTGCCTCTTACTAGCACACCTTTAGGTATTAACCGTTCCAGGCAAAACCCAGCAGAGCTTTTTGTCCTTCTTGTTCTTTCCTTTGCCACAGCCTGGTGGAAAAGGCATTTGTTTTGGCAAAAACATCAGATAGATCAGGAAATCAGACTCACAGCTAATATTCTGATGAGTAACTGGTGCAAGCTCACTGATCAGGCTTCTAGAACACTGAATCAGCTTTCCAAGGTGCTTCTTTCCATCCTTCAACTGCTTTTATAATCTAAACAGGTAACATAAACACTGAGTCATTCAGTCATAGGTAAATATATGAATTTTATTCATGTAGCAATAGTATTGACAGTAATAGATTCATTTCAGAAGCATAGTCACAACGAAAGAAATGAGATTGTATGGATATAGCTAAGCATAACATTTCAAGAAAATCCAGGCAATATCAAAGATAAAGAGATTATCAAAATCAAAACTGGTATTTGAATACTAAGCAGAAACATGTCAGATAAAGCAGAGACAGGTACCTTTAAAAGATCTGTGTTTAAGTATGAATTCTGATTACTTAGCATTTGGAAGAAGTTCGTGAACTGTTCTTGGTAGAGCTAATAGATAAAGTAAAATCATATAGAGTGGGAGGATATTACCAAGAAATACTGAAAAGATATGATAATATGAAGGAAATTGTGGTGGGTTGACCGTGGCTGGAGGCCAGGACCCCCCAAAGCTGTTCTGTCACTGTCCATCCTCAACTGGACAGGGCAGACAAAATATAATGAAAGGGTCATGGGTCAAGATAAGGACAGGGAGAGATCACTCACCAATTACGGTCACAGGCAAGACTGACTCAACTTGGGGAAAAATTAATTTATTATCAAATCAGAGTAGAGTACTTAAAAATAAAACCAAATCTTAAAATACCTCCCCCCACCCCTCCCTTCTTCCCGGGCTCAACTTCACTCCCCAATTCTCGCCCTCCTCCCACCAGCGGCACAGGGGGATGTGGATGGGGTTTGTGGTCTGTTCATCACACATTGTCTCTGCTGCTCCTTCCTCCTCAGGGGGAGGACTCCTCACACTCCTCCCCTGCTGCAGCATGGGGTTCCTCCCACAGGAAACAGTCCTTCGTCAACTCCTTCAATGTGAGTCTTTCCCATGGGCTTCATGAACTGACTCAGCATGAGTCTCTTGCATGGGGTGCAGTCCTTCAGGAACAGACTGCACCAGTGTGGGTCCCCCATGGGGTCACAAGTACTGCCAGAAAATCTGCTCCAGCATCGACTCCTCTCTCCACGGATCCGCAAGTCCTGCCAGGAGGTTGCTCCAGCGGAGGTTTCTCACAGTGTCACAGCCTCCTTTGAGCACATCCACCTGCTCTGGTGTGGCGTCCTCCATAGGCTGCAGGTGGATATCTGCTCCACCATCATCCTCCATGGGCTGCAGGGACCCAGCCTGCCTCACCATGGTCTTCTCCATGGTGTGCAGGGGAATCTCTGCTTCAGTACCTGGAGCACCTTCTCCTCCTCCTCCTGCACTGACCTTGGTGTCTGCAGAGTTGTTTATTTCATCTTCTCACTCCTCTCTCTGGCTGCAAAAATCCCACTCCTAGTTTTGGGGTTTTTTTCGTGGTTTCTTTTTTTTCCTTCTTAAATATGTTGTCCCAGAGGTGCTACCACTGTGGCTTATGGGCTCAGGCTTGGCGAATGACAAGTCTGTCTTGGAGCCAGTTGGCATTGGCTCTATTGGACACAGGCAAAGCTTCTAGCAACTTCTCACAGAAGCCACCCCCACAGCTCCCCTGCTACCAAAACCTTGCCATGCAAACCCAGTACAGAAATACTAAGCAGCAGGCAGCGAAATGTGTACACACACGCTATATTATGTGCTCATTAATCCATGTAAAGTGTTAATGTAACATCAAATCGATTAATGTCGTACATGCAGTATGAAGGAATTTCCAGACTCAAATTCCAGAAAATTTAGGAATTTTCCAGATTTCTAAATATAACTTCTTACCTGTATATTTAGTCATAAATAAACCATATGTGTTGGTCATAAATAAGCTTTTAATAGTTAAATATGCATCTGAAAGTCTTAAAAAAAGAGTTGAAGGAATATTTGAAATTCAAGCATAGAAAATTACAGACATTTGTTTTCACATGCAATGTGAATGAATATGATCTGGATTTTGATTAAATTTTGCATAAAATAAAACAGCTATTCTGAGCTTGCATTTAAAGATGTCAGTAAAAGCATTGACTAAGAATATCTCACCCATCCTTATTCCTTCCAATTATCCTAAGGGCATTAAAAAAAGAAAATAAAGATGAACATGAAAGTTTACTATAAACTGTAGACGTCAACAGAGTGTCTTATGCAACATTATAACTATAAATAAGTATTATGAAGTTACAGTGTCATAACGAAGGCTTATGAAAAAGAAATCCTGTGAAAGGCAAAACCAAGCATGATTGCAATGGCCCTATGCCTTTTGATGTCAAAAGGGTGTTCTGCATCAATTTTACTTTTCTTTTTTCAAAATCAAAGAAAACATATGAAACAACTGTATTGTCACATCTTAATTACCGAGAAACTTTACTTGGCTAAGAAAATGGTTTCTGTGTGCAAAGGTTTCATCCTTGCGTCTCAGCAAAAGCTTTTGAATTTATCTAATGCATGATCAATAAGACAGGAAACAAAAGACACTACCATTTCTAAACTGAATTGATTGCATAGTGTTGCATTAAAAATTAGCCTAATTCTCATCTGAAAGTGGTGCAAAGGTATCCATTTACAGTATATTTAATCTATAAATGTTACCCTAATTACATATATTAATGCCGGTGAAGTGGAACTGTAAGCACTTAGAAAGCTGTGTCAGCAAGGGAATCATGCTCAATGTGTTTGAAAAAAACATTACATGACACATCCTGGCTGAGCTACAACAATAACAATATCACTTGAAAGATCTTGAAGTGGTGGAGAATCATAGAATCTTGTCACATCCCTGAGGGCATTAACAGCTTCACCTGGGACCCTCACCCACCCCTGAACATGGATCTGGGACCTAATTTCATCTCAGCTCCAGAGCCATCAGTCCCTGCCCCAACAACTGTAGAAGTGCCAGGTAACAGACCTGCCCTGTCCCCTGGATATACGCCTCAGCCTCATCATTTGGCTTGCCTCCATCTTTCCCTGATCCCTTGTCCCTCTGCTCCCCAGTCAGGTTTTGGAGAGACTCTGGACCTGGTTCATCACTTATTTCAATGGACCCCATTACTTGTCCTCAACTCTGCCCCTGTGTCCAGTACTTTCAGGACTGTCAGCAAGGCATAGCCTGCACAAGGTCACCCTTTGGCTCCTGGATTCCCATCCCTCCAGGAGCTGCTGGCCCTCACTGCTCCTTGGCATTCCACTGCTAAAAGTGTTTATCTTAGACGTACTCTGAATTCCTCTAGCTTCAGATTTTTCATAGCAACTTTCACTGTGTTGTATTCAGCTAAGCCATCTTCTTTACTGTTATAAGCAACTAAAGATCATGATCAAGTTACTGCTTAAACTTCTTTCAGATAAAATATTAGCAGGGTTCCTGGAACTTGAATTACTTTTCTAGCACTTTCCTGGAGCTTATTTATCACCCTGACATCATTTCATGTAAACAAATTGTAAAGTAATATAATTTTTGTATTTGTACTTTTCTACTTATAAATTAACCCCCTCCTTTATTTTTTTTAATAATTCCAGACTGTTCAGAGTCTGAGCAAACCCTAAATTGTTAAATACACATAGGCATCTTTCAGAAACATAGGTTATGTCCATTGCACTCCTGAAGAACAGTCTCCCTAAGCACCATGAGCAGTACCTGCAGTGTGGTTCCCCTGTCTGCTTTCCTGTCGTGGTTCAGCCCCAGCCAGCAGCCGAGCCCCACGCAGCCGCTCGCTCACTGCCGGTCAGCAAAACACGGGGCAGAATGAGAACAGCAAAGGGCAAACGGCCTCGAGTTGAGATAATGACCGTTCAATGGGCCAGCAAAGGGAGAGGGAAACAACAACAAAGCAGCAGGAGTTATACCGGGATGTACACAAAGGCGATGACAAACGGAGCACTTTACCGATCCACGACCAACCCAACAGACCAGACACTCAGCCCCCAGCCAGCCCGGAGCAGCACCAGCCTGCCCCTCCCGGCCAGCCCCTTTTATAGGGGCATGATAGCACATGGTATGGAATAGCCCGGACCAGCTCGGCTCACCTCGCCCGGCTCCTGAAAATTAACCCTATCCTGGCCAAAGCCGGGACATTTCCATAGGACTGCTTCATGAATACCCTGCAGATTTCACAAACATGGCATTGTTCTCGTAGGTGAAGCCTCCCCCAGTCAAGACCTCGTGTCCTTTACCTGACGTTAACAGTTTGAACCAAAAAAGAGAGAAATTAATTCTCTGTCTCTCTTTTCCACCTGCAAATTCTAACACATAGTTAGGTAGCACAATACTCATAAAAATAATAAACATTTATTTTTAGACATACTGGTTATTTATACCAGATATAAAATAAAAATAACAGGTTAGTAACTGAAAAGAGAGAAAGAAGTAAAGGAATATAAAAGTGATCAAGGAAAATATGGAAGGATGCAAGCATTCATGACCGAATTTTGCTTACAGATGTGTGAGCAGGATTGTTGGAGGACTTAACTACAAAAAAACTCTGAAAACAAGTATTTTCCAATGACATTGTAAGGATGAAAAACACTTTTGTTTCTGCTGCTTCTACAGACACAGGGAGCTGGTGATGCATTAACTGTTACTAATACTTTTGAAACTGTACTAAGCTAGCAACCAAAGTATGATGCTAGAGGGCACAGACTTGTTAAAAACATCATATTTTGCATGAGGCATAAAACATTAAACCTGTGATTGCAAAAGTCTCAGATTTGTGCTAACATAAAGAGCATCTGAAAAAAAACAAACCTGCAAAATGTTTTAACTTCTTACATTGGAAATGTTCATTTCCATCTTTTTGCTAGGTTTCTGGAACTCTGGAGTGTTTAGATAACATTTTTATTAACTGAAATTCTAATCTTATTTAAGATCACTAATTATGATTGCTTTACAAGTCTCTCTCTGGTATTGAGCCCTCTGTTACAACCCAGAATAAAGCATACACCTTCAGCTCAGAGATAAGGAATCTCTCATAGTTGACCAGTGCAGGTGCAAAGGTTGTTCTGTGCATTCATACCAAAAGTTTTCTCTGCAATGCGTTAGTACAAGCATGCTCCTCACTCAGGTGAGACCCTTAGCCTTTATGTGGGTACTCTGTTTAATCAAAGTATGTACCTTATAAATCTTCTCTGTAGCAAACATCCTCTTCCACTGAACACACGAGGAACTGTGAGCAGTCACTATAGACCAAGGCAGTGAGGGACTTGGCAGTGCCTAGCAGGCTTGACACTGTGCCTGGCAGTAGTAGCACTTGAGATCTTGCAGTGGGGGTGGAGAGTGAGATAGACCAATTTGTCGTATTATAAATCATCAGCTTAGGTGACAAATTTAAGAGGGGAGGAAGGGCACGTTAGGAACAGCTATGCTGGAGTCCCATCTGCAGCTCAGACAACACAGAAGTGGTTTTTACATGAAAATAAAAAATGGAAAAAAAAAATAGTGGGCTTCACTGTCATTATCTCTAACGAAGACTTCTGTTATGTATAATTGTCACCACCATGATCACCATTACTGAAAAAAGGCAAGAGAGAGGGAAGAGCCAGCTAATAGCAACAAGATATTGTGACAGCACATTAACAAATCTCATGTTCACCATTGTGTAGCGTTGGGTGTCTTCATGGGCCCTGACCTTTTTAATTTAGATTGCATTATCAGTTTAACTTAAAAGAATTTGTTGAAATAATTTTGGGAAATAATTTCTGAAAATGTGTTTAAACATATCCAGTGAGGACATTTAAACTGAAAGAAGGTAGATTTATATCAGATATTAGGAATTAATTCTTTACTGTGAGGGTGGTGAGGCACTGGCACAGGTTGCCCAGAGAAGCTGTGGATGCCCCATCCCTGGAAGTGTTCAAGGCCAGGTTGGATGGGGCTTTGGGCAGTTTGGTCTAGTGTAGGATGTCCCTGCCCATGGCAGGAGAGGTTGGGACTAGATAAGCTTTAAGGTTCCTCCCAACCCTAACCATTCCATGATTCTATGAACCTATGACAGTTCTTTTATCTATTTGTAACTGTTAATGGCAGGAATAAAAATTACTCTATTCATTTTAACCAGAGACATTGGTCAGATCCACATGTCTGTAAAGTCAATAGAAAGAGTCTCTTTAATAAGAATGGGACAAAAATGAAACTATCAGCATCTGTCAGTTACAAGACAGAGACTTATATGTAATGTTAATTGGCATGCTCCCCCTGAAATCATCTGGCTTAAATGCTTAGAAGTTGTCAGGCAGGCCATCCTCAGTAAATTTTTCCAAAACATAAGTCATCTTTCAGCTGGAAGTTAGTGTTGACATAAAGCTGTTATTTGTTGCTCCGAAAAATTCTCCATAACCTGATAAAGATACAGAAAATTTATCCCTTTCTTGACATCTTGACATTCCCCTTTATGTTGTAAGTACCAGTCACCTTTTTCTTAACATTGTCTAATTCATTAACATAACTAGGTTAAATTTACAGTGATTTTTGATTTTAAGTTTCTTCTGGAATAGGAAAGTTCTGTTTGCTCAACATTTTCTTTTCTGCCACCTTCCCTCACAACTTACATTATTTGTATAAAATCTGTTACCTCATTCTACAAACTCTGTCTCACATTTATCCATAGACCTTCATGGCTTATACAAAACCAATATCTAAAATTACAATATTGGTTACATGACTACCTTTTTTAGATTAATTTAAAAAACCATAGAGTATATTTGTCAATAACCATCAACCCTGTTGATCAAATCATTACACATTTTGGCCTGCATTTTTACTCCCCATGAATGTACAGTGTACATCTTTAAAATAATAATAATTATACAAATAAACATTTACAAATTTTGAACTTTTTACATGATTTCACTGTTTTAATTATTTCCATGGAGAAAGAAAATATTTTAAGTGACGGAAAGATAACCACCAAACTGTATTAAAAATATAGGTCAGATATCCATTCTTCAATACATTCCTTATATTATTTCTGGAGAAATAATAGAAAAATTCTTTTTTTACTGCTGATATGGCAGACGTTACACATTCCAGGTAAACTATGTAATGAAAAGCAAGAACTAATTCAATCTACTAATATGGCTTCACTCTTTTCCTTTTCTTTTCTTTTATTAGTGTTGTAATTTGACTGTAATTATAAAAGAGAAAAAGAACTAAAGTTAGTAAATAAGTAGAACGTTCATTTAAAAATTCAGACAGATGAAATGAAAAAGACTGAAATAATGCAGCAAAATTTCATGTATTGCAAAAAGGAAAATAAATAAGTAAAAACATTATATTCAGCAAAAAAATGTAAAGGAATATCACAGTAATGTGAATTTTTCCATTAAACACAGGACAAAGGATTTGATTTAAAACATAAAATGCAATGTTACTTAGAGAAGAGGAATATCATCCTTTATTACCCTCAGCATTGTGTGGACTTCATGACAATAAATTAATTGCTTCATTTAATAAAAATGATGAGTGGTCAGTTAATGTTATTCTGATAAGTTGTATCATAACAGAGTTTTTTGAGGATGAGGCTTCACACATTTATCTATGCAGAACATTTATTGAAAGTGAGATTAGAGTACAGGCGTCTTGTATATATTTTAAGATAAAAAAAATTATTGATCTGGATCCTCATGCTGTCATTTTTCTCTCAATTAGAGTGTTTATTGTGGAATTTCCTTTTTCTCCCTCCATAAATAAATACCCTTTTTTAGAGCATTAAAACAATAAAAACACCTCCTACTTCAATGAAAATTGAAGCCAAAGTTTTATGTTCTTAAGACCAAACAAACCCCTCAGAGGCCAATGCTACGAACCTTGATGTTGGAATTTACATCTTGGGTATTGGCTTTGGTTTTAAGAGTCCTGACATTTCTGACATATAATGACATTCTGCACATCTGCACTGGATTATGACAGAAACTGATCTATAACCAAAACTAAGAGCACATGCCAATCATTTTTTGCCCTTTTACATGGACTTTGACAATAAAAACAGTGACATTGGTTGAATATGGTCACTGATACATGTATCACATGTAAAAAAAGGCGATTTGGGAGAAGTAAAATATGACAGTAACATTTGAATAACCTCAATAACGGCAGTTTGCTTTGATTAAAGTGAAATAAACATCCTTTATCTTCAAGGCTTTTGAACAGTTTTAGTATTACTACAGGGATAAAAAAATTAATTTCTTTGTGTGAAGAAAACTTGACTTTATATGAGTGCTGTGCAATGGAGTGCCTTAATTCACTCTGTTGTAGCTTTTGTTTTCTATGGTAGCAGATTTTCCCAGTATTTTATAGATTCAATGAGAAAGACTTTTTATTTAGGAAGTTTCATCATTTTTCAAAATGGAATATATAAAGCTGAATAAAATTAAGTGGATATCCTATTACAGGCAAGAATAGTGAGAATGAAAAAGAATAGTGAGAATGAAAAAACTAGTGACTAGTAGGTTTGCTGAGGAGGTTGGGGTAACATGCTATTATTCCAGAACTGTTCCTGAATTTGACCTGTATTTGCCCTGTAATGTTGATTAGAAAGAATTCTGTCAGAACTTGCCTCATACAGCTAGTAGGAATACTGTTTTCTTATGTAGAAGTTCAATGTAGGCAATACAGGTTTGGCATCAGTCGCTTTGAAAATCATTAATCTCTCCCAGGCAATCACACCATGAAGCTGGAGGGATTCTGGTATGGAGAGAGAGAGCGCCTCTTTTTTTTTTTTTTCACACTGAATGCTCATTTGAGAAAAATATCTGCTGGAACAGAAATGGAGCCCAGATTCCTCATTTCTGAGGTGTGTCCCCTATTCTCACTTTGCCTGAGATTGGAGAGTCATTCTCACTTAGTCTGTGCCAAAGACTGAGTGATTTTTTTAACATGGTGACATTGTACCAGCAGGAAGATGGAAGATGTCATTTGCATAAAGGTGGCCATAATGAATAGCAATAAATAAAATAGTGATAAAACATGCCTGGAACTTGCATTTCTTAATAGAATCATAAAATGGTTCAGGTTGGAAGGGATCTTTAAACATCATCTAGTCCAATCCTTCCTGCCATGAGCACAGACATCTTTCACTACATCAGATTTTCAAAGCCTCATCCAACCTGATTTTGAACACTTCCAATGACGGGTCATCCACAACTTCTCTGAGTAATCTGGTCCAGTGTCTTTCTACTTCACCATAGAATCACAGAATGGTAGGATTTGGAAGGGACATCTGGATATCATTTAGTCCAACGCTCCTGACAGAGCAGGATCGTCTAGAGCACATTGCACAGGATTGCATCGAGGTGGGTTTTGAATATCTCCAGAGAAGGAGACTCCACAACCTCTCTGGGCAACCTATTCCAGTGCTCAGTCAGTCTCACATTAAAGAAGTGTCTCCTCATACTCAGATGGAACTTCTTGTGTTCCAGTTTGTGCACGTTGCCTCTTGTCCGGTCGCTGGGCATCATTGAGAAGAGACTAGCCCCAACTTCTTGACATCCATCCTTTAGATATTTATAAGCATTGATGAAATCCCCCCTCAGTCTTCTCTTCTTCAGGCTAAACAGATCCAGCTCTCTCAGCCTTTCCACATAAGAGAGATGCTCCAATCTCCTAATCATACTCGTAGCCCTCCACTGGAATAAAACCATAAAAATTGTCTTCCTTACATCCAGTTTAGATCTACTCTTTCACTTTAAACCGGTTGTTACTTATTCTGTGCCTAGAGGCCTTGGTAAAAAGCCTCTCTATGGCTTTCTTATATTGAAGTCCTTTTAATTTAGACAGCTGCAACATAAATGTGAATCAAAACAGGTTTTTCTGGTTAGTGTAACACGTAGTACAGTTTACAGTCAATAATAATTTCACACCATAGTTTTGCAGAGATCTGGTTCCAGGCTTATGGCTTCGATTCTTATAATCCTCCATTGTCCTTCACTTCTACGTAAAGTACAGAAGGTTTACACATCAGAAATTAATAGGTAAATCATTGCTGTGGAAGAGTAAATGTGTCAGACAAACACAAGAGAGACAGTTTTTAAGTTCTATATCAAGAATGGTTGCTTCAGAGTTCTTCACGATGGACAGAACGTGGGTAGCTGAAAAATTCAATTAAAAAAAATATATAAAATTGAACGTTTTCATCCCCAGGAGAATAGATGAGAACGAAAGAACAAAAAAGACGAGAACATAACCAGAACATAACAGAAACATATCCTTACTGCAAGACACATCAACTACCAGCACTAAACAAAGAGCATAGAATGTCTTCATACTCATACTTTGTTTTAAGCTGATAGAATTTATGATTCATTAACTTGATTCCCAGGGAAAATGTTGATAGAAGTACTCATCAAAGTGAATATCAGGAAGTCTGTTAGTCCTAATAGGACAACCTTGGTCATAATATCTAAGAAACTACCAATTTAGAATCTATTTTTTTCACCCCAAATCAACTTGGAAAGACTAAGATAAACAAGATTTGTGTATTGGTAGAAAAAGTAGTACTAAATGATATAGAATAGCAATTAGAAGAGTATTACTAGAACAGAACTTATTAATAAACATACCAAGCTGGATACATTATCAAAAGAACTCCATATGTATATATAGATATATTATACATTAATATCAGATTATATTTTATATATTATACAATACATTTTTTTTAATTTAGACCTGTTCTAATTTATTCTTTGTTAAATCTGAAAGAAAGTTACATTCCTTATAAACTCTCTAAATTTCAGGTAGTCATTTCAGGATTTCTAAGGGGCTGACCTCCAAAAGAAGTGTTTTGTGTCTATCAATAACAACACTAATAATAAAAATGTAATATTTCAAAGTGAGTGTACATATAAAAACTAATTATTTAATGTAAAACATTTAACATTGGAAACAGAAGAGATTAGCATCTAGTGCAGCTATCTTTAATCCAGATGGGCACCTAATCAGTAAACCGAGTATTATTTTTAGTAATCCTGAACATATTGAAGATTACTTGCCAGATTATGTAAAAAATATAAAAGCAGAAACAATTCAAATCTGTTCAAATATTTTCTCTGGTATTACATCGTTTTACTAGAAGACAGATTAGCTTATTTGTCTGTTCTCTCCCCAAATCATACCAGTTTTCCTCTCTCTTTCAGTCTTTTGAATGCTAAGTCATTTCCACCAGAATCTGGCATTCATTGTATATACTTTGCAAAAAGTTTGAGAGTTGTGATCCTGAAGGTGCTTAGGCCAATAGGCGTAACTGTCATGCCACTGCGGACACAAGCTGCACCAGGGACACAAGTAGCACAGACCTGGGCAGGTCCCTCATCTGCAAGAGGCCACGCGTGTCACAGACCATGTCTCAGCCACGCCACTTCACAATCTGCTGTATTAGGTATGACCTGCAGACCATGGTAGTTGTTACTACTATAAATTGTACAGCTGAAATGTGTACCTCATTGTAGCTTTACTGGTGGTAGCTGCAACCGAAGTTCAGGATGGACTCCCTGTACAGTATTTTCAGGACCCCTTCTTACAGGCACTAACTTTTTACTCAGCCAAGGCAGTAAAAATAACGTGCTGGATTGGATTTTTGAACTGAACAGCACAACTAGTGGTAATGCTCTTCTTCAGATGGTATGAATATGGTTGATTAATCTTCATGTCTTGAAAGACAATTACAAAAAAAGTAAAGCTGTACATTGTTTTTGATAGACTTATTACTCGGATTATTTTTTTTTCTGAGTTTTATGGAGTTGGAATAAGGAGTGTTACATACACTAGAGCTAAGGACAAGGTTCCTGAAAGTGACTGTATTTAGGACTTGAAACATTAAGTCATATTTTAGGGGTGTTTTTTTTCTGTCTGCATTTAGTTGTTGTTCTAACTGATAGTTGTTTTATCAGTTTCTCTTCATGCTGCACCAGATTTATTTGTATAAATTTTGAAGAAACAAGTCTTAGAATAACCTTTCTCACTGAAAAATTAGATTTAAGGTAGATAATAAAGAATTCAGACTGTTTCATTTATCCAAGATCAGATAACATTTCTTTCTACATGCATTTCTGGAAGATGCAAATGAATTCTGTAGGTTCTAACTACTGAAAAATATTGAACATCAGAGAAAAAAAATTAATTTCAATATTTTTCATTGTTAACATTATATCAATTAATATTTTGAACACTGCTGGTAAGAAGTTCATTCTGTTTTATAAACTTGTGGACTTCATTAGCTCAACATTGAAACTATGTAGTTTTTATTCTTTGGCATGTAGCTACTGCTTTTTATTTGACTTAATAACCAAATATTTGTCCGTGGTATTTGAGAAGTCGTGGCAGTCCGGTGAAGTTCCCACCAGCTGGAAAAGGGGAAACATAGCCCCCATTTTCAAGAAAAAAAAGTAGGAAGACCCAGGGAACT
>VWZZ01008518.1:9983-23282 GCA_013399095.1 Psophia crepitans
TGGGGGTCGGCCTCTTCTTGCAGATAACTAGTGACAGGACTAGGGGGAGTGGCTGCAAGTTGCGCCAGGGGAGGTTTAGGTTGGAGATGAGGAGAAATTTCTTCTCGGAAAGGGTGGTCGGGCATTGGAACAGGTTGCCCAGGGAGGTGGTGGAGTCACCGTCCCTGGGGGTGTTTAAGGAAAGGATAGACGTGGTACTGAAGGACGTGGTTTAGTGGGTAATAGGTGGTGGGGGCCGGTTGGACTGGATGATCCTTGAGGTCTCTTCCAACCTTAATGATTCTATTCTGTTCTGTTCTGTTCTGTTCTATTCTACTGTAGCAGATTGGAACTGAGCTGTACACCAGTGTCCTGTTCTGGAGTATTCAATGTCAAATGCTTCACAATAGACTTTGAGTCTTTATTTTTTGCCCGCATACAAGATTTCTTCAAAAGATCAGCTAGTTAGCTGGAGTGGATCCCTAGGCTTAGCTGTTGCATCCTTTAAAATGTCATCTCCTGCCTGTGAGAACTATCCTTCCCATCCTGCACTGTGACCATCTTGATTATCTCTCAGCTTGTTTTGTTTTGTGGACATCACTGTACTTAACTGCGTATTTATCATCTCTGAATGTCAGACCACAGAGCTGGGTGCACGCAGACTGTTTTTTTCTGAAGTAGCTGTCTGCCATTCATTAGTTAGCTGACCTTTTATGTTTTGTTTGGGTTTTTTTTTTCTTCTTTTTAGTAGCACGTTTGAGAAAGATTTTGGTATGTGTTACCCTTTCAAAAGTCCTCAGCTCTTCTTGTCTCTTTCCTTTACAGACGGCAAGTTTGGTGCCTATATGCAGGTACACATCCAGAATGATGGTCCTGTAACAATAGAATTGGAGTCCCCGGCTGCCACTGTTGACCCTAAACAGGTGAGTGAGCCAGAGGATCTGTCTGGAAAGGGTGGTAGAACCTCCTCTGTGAATTTGTAGCATTCTTGTTACGAAGTAGTGTAGCTTTCCTTAGGCATGAAGACCTTCTGCTTTCTGTGCAGCCTCTGAAAGGTTAAATAATTGCACTGTTTTCTTCAGTCCCTGGCCTGTTGATAGTTACCTGCTGTCCTGGTAAAAGTCTTGCATTGTGTAATACAAAACAGCTTTTTACAGTATTTTTCCCTCATTGACTCAGTAACTATGTTATTAATGTGTGTGTGTGTGTGTCCCCTTTTCTTTGTTTTTAAGTGAAGTTTCTTGACATTTAGGGGCTTTTGCATGTGGGTGGCTCAACAGAACGATTAACTGGAGAGCTGCTTCTTTCTCAGAAACAAGAGAACAGCAAATTCCAGTCCTGAATTTTAAGTCTGGGGTGAGACTTACCTTTGCTGAAGAGCAGCACAGGCTATGCTGAAAACCAAATGCAAGCGATGAAGTTTTCTCATTGTCTGAACACCACAGTGACCAACTTTTCCAGGCTGAAAGAGCAGGGGGAGGGATTGTTATTCCCAGCTGTGTTTTGGCAAAGCCACGCCAACCCTATTTGTTTAACACTTCACTTGACCTTGTTAAAATTGTTATTCCAATTTATATGAAGGGCATGAGTGAAGACCCAGGAAACTACAGACCTGTTAGTCTAACCTCAGTACCTGAAAAAATTATGGAGACGATTATACTGGGTGCTACTAAAAGGCATTTCAGGCCTGCAATCATCAGGCACAGTCAACATGGGTTCACAAAGGGGAAGTCCTGTCTAACTGATTTGGTATCGTTCTATGATAAAGTCACCCGCCAAGTGGATGAAAGGAAGGTGGATGTAATTTTTCTGGATTTTAGGAAGGCTTTTGATACTGTCCCTCACGGCTTCCTTCTGGACAAGTTGTCCAGCTGTGGGATGAGTGGGTTCATGGTGCGCCGTGTGAAGAACTGGCTGAAGGGCAGAGCTCAAAGGGATCTAGTGAATGGGGCTACATCTGGCTGGCGACCAGTCACCAGTGGTGTTCCTCAGGGCTCAATTGTAAGGCCGGTTCTGTTCAATATTCTTATTAATGATCTGGATGTAGGAGTTGAATGTACCATTAGTATGTTTGCTGCTGATACTAAACTGGGAGGTGCTGCTGGTTCTCTCAAGGGACAAGAGGGCTTGCAGAGGGATCCGGATAGGATGGGGCATTGAACAATTGTCAATGGTGTGAAATTTATCAAGAACAAATGCCGAATTCTGCACCTGACATGAACTAATGCTGGTCACAAGTATAAATTGGGAGAGGAGTGGCTGTAGAGGAGCCCTGCAGAAAGGGATCTGGGATGCTGGTTGGAAGTAGACTCAGTATGAGCCAGCAGCATGCCCTGGCAGCCAAGAGGGCAAACCACATCCTGGGGGACATCAAACACAGCATAACCAGCTGGTTAAAAGAAGGGATTATCCTGCTGTAGTCAATGTTGATGAGGCCTCACCTTGAGTACTGTGTCAGTTCTGGGCCCCACAATTTAAGAAGGATGTGAAGGTCCTTGAATGCATCCAGAGGAGGGCAAAGCAGGTGAAAGAGCTGGAAGGCATGCCCTGAGAGGAGCGACTAAGGACTCTGGGTTTGTCTAGCTTGGAGAAAAGGAGGCTGAGGAGTGACCTCACTGTTCTCTGCAGCTTCCTGAGGACAAGAAGTAGAGAGGGAAATGCTGAGCTCTTCTCCTTGGGTACCACTGATAGGATGCATGGGAATGGTTCAAAGCTGCACCAGGGGAGGTTCAGACTTGGCATAAGGAAACATTTCTTTACGGAGAAGGTGGTCAAACAGTGCAACAGGCTTCCTAGAGAGGTGGTTGGTGCCCCAGGCCTGTCAGTGTTTAAGAAGCATTTGTCCAATGCCCTTGATAATATGCTTTACCTCTTGGTCAGCCCTCAAGTCTTCAGGCAGTTGGATTAAATTGTAGGTCCCTTACAACTGGAACTAAATTATTCCATTCCATTCCATTCCATTCCATTCCATTCCATTCCATTCCATTCTGTCTTTCCTGCCTTAGTTTGTCCCAAGTACAGTGATCCAACCAACTTACCTGACCAGTTGATGAGCAAGACAAAATCACTTTGCTGATGCGGTCTGTCTTTGTGTCACCATGTGGTCATCACTCTTCCAAATTAAAAATCAGACATTTGGGTTTTTCAGCCAGCCATGTATATTTATTCCTGCTCTTCTAAAGCCTGCTTATAGGTTCTCTGATAACTGCAGTGCAACTGGTGGCTGTAGTTGGTGAGAATTCTGCATATCTCAAAATACTATACTAAAGGTGTGTGGAGACTAATGGGAAAAGAGCATGGGAAAGTCTAAAGAAGCACCTCTTGTTGCCTTAAATAGATAAGGTAACTTGATTTGAAGTTGGTTTTGTTTTACCTCCAAATTCTGTTCTGTATCTTTTTGTGAAATTTTAGCCCCTGAAAGAACCGCATCTGCTCCTGGTCTTTGTTTCTGTTACCTCACAGCTTTAGCACAAAGAGTTGTAATCCCAAAGCCTCATGTTTAGCAACAGTGCTGCTCTGTCTTTGGAGTGAGGAATGATTGTCTATGTAAGCACTCACATTCCCATTTGGAGGGATTGAGATGCTGCCCAATTTGCCTGGGAGACAGAGTCTGCAGAAGGCTGGATGGCAGAGAAATGGAGTACTCTGATGTCCCCTTTGAACCGTTAAGCCTTAAGAGAGTTATGGCCCACTGTTTTCAGGTGCCATGTATAGACTTGTTAAGACTGTGGTTTAGTTGTGGCAGTACTGACCCTCTGCTTTTGCCACTTCATCTCTTTGTGGGATAGGAAAGGATGTGTTTCCTCCATGCCACCAAGCAGTGTTTACTGCACAAATTCTCCATGCTTTTGCATGACTCTGTCTCAGGTGTAAGTGGCCATATCCTTTGAAAAACAGCATTTAGTGTAGTCTGCAGTTGAAGGCGTTAGTAGCGGGATTGATAGCACCGTCGTGTCCTGCAGCCTGTGACTGTGAGATGGAGCCCCAAGGTGTCTTGGTCTCTAGGGCAAAACTGATGACCAATCTTTTTTGCTCAAGCAGTCAGTGAGAATCGTTAGAGTAAGGGTAGGTGGATCACCGAAGGATGACATGATGCGGTTTCTGACTTAAACAGGGAACGCTGAGAGAGCTTTTACCACTGCTGTCCCATGTGTGAGTGTAAAATAACGTTGGCTTGTTCAAGAATTTTGTTCAAGGCTGCCTGCCTTTCCCATCCAACAACACCTTCCTTGTGACCACCAGGAAGGTGTTGTTGGATGGGAAAGGCAGGCAGCCTTGAACAAAATTCTTGAACAAGCCAATGTTTCCCAAGAATTACATGGAACCTTGCAGAATCCTGAACACCCTGGTGATTCCTTACATAGGAGAGGTGCTCCAGCCCGCTGATCAGCTTTGTGGCCCTCCTCTGGACTTGCTCCAGCAGCTCCATGTCTCTCCTGTACTGGGGACCCCAGAGCTGGGTGCAGTACTCCAGGTGGGGTCTCACCAGAGCGGAGTAGAGGGGCAGAATCACCTCCCTCGACCTGCTGGCCATGCTTCTTTTCTTGCAGCCCAGGATATGGTTGGCTTTCTGGGCTGCAAGTGCACATTGTCAGGTCATGTTGAGCTTCTTGTCCACCAACACCCTCAAGTCCTTCTCCTCATTCCCTCCAGCGTGATGACCGCACCACACAGCTTGGTGTTGTTGGCAAACTTGCTGAGGGTGCACTTGATCCCACTGTCCATGTCACTGACAAAGATTTTAAACATGGAATCTTCATTTAATGTGAATGTCTGATTCTGCTTCAGTCTCACTAGCTGATTGCCTTCCTTTCCTCTTTAAACCTCATCTCATCAGCAAAGATGAGGCTTCTTGCGCAGGATGTGCTTAGAGAGCTGTCGGTCGTGCTAAGGGAAGATTACACCAAGTGTCTTCTTACTGAGTCTGTCCCTGGATGCTATGCAAAGGAGGACAGCGTCCTTGTATGGGCTGTCGAGTGGGTACCAGAGAGTCCACATATGAGAATAAGAGTAATGTAAGTTTACTTGCCTGCCTTCTGTGAGGCATTGTCCACGCAGATTTCATGAGCCAACTGGAGTTCCAGCTCATTGCAAGTCCTGATGTGTGGGATTCTTGCTTGTCGGAGAAGTGGGTGAGCTCTGACAGTGGCACAGACACTGAGACAGCAACCCAGCCAGGTGCTTTGGAGGCACACAAAATTTAATCTATGCCATGTTTCGAAGAACCCAATTTCCTTGAAAGCTGGTGGCTCTTTTGACTGTTACTAGGATTCTTTTCTAGCTCATATCGGGACCTTAACACACGCTGTTGGAGGCACTTCTGTTTCTGACACACTTAAGCATCTTTTCCTAATATTGTTTGACATATGTGCCATCATCTGTCACCCAGTGTACAAGGCGTGATGAGGAAGAACCGATCTAAATTTGTCATTCTCTTTCCTCTTCCCTGCCTGCTGCATTTTCTTTGCTGTTGTACAGTCTGTTACTTGTACCGTGGGAACTAAGGCTTAGAGATGGTGTGGTTTTCATCTTCTTGCTTTCTGCTTTAGCAAGAAGAGATAAATAAACCATCCAGCAATGGCTGATATGATGTTAAGAAAAAGAGATGAGACAAATAATTGCTGATGAGTAGCTCTTTTCTGTCATTGGATGTGACAGTGGAATACCTCTTTTCTTCAGTGATTGTGGTTGTATTTGGTAATCTGATCTTTAGAATTCCTTAGCCATGTAATTAGTATTCTAGTACTTATATTCCCTGTGCTAGAGACATATAAATAAATTGCTTACAGAATTAATTAAAAAATTAATTAAAGAAAAAATGTCTTCATACAACAAATATATATATATAAATGTGCAATAGAATATCCCAGCTGTTTCAAACCCTAGTAAACAGGGAAAGCTCATAATTTGTGGTGAACTGTTCAGTTCCTTTGTGGTCTGATTTAATAATGCGGAAATTGTTTGAAAGTGTGAAGTAAATCAGAAGATTCTTACACCAGCAGTAGTTGATGATTGCTGGGCCTTTTCTGAAGACTTGTGATTTTTTTTTTTTAATTTTAGGTGTGTGAATGGAATAATAGAAAAAATAGCTGACATTTAACTGAGCTTTTAAAGCGCCTTTTTGGTCAGTCTGATGTACAAGAAATTTTGCTCGAAGGGTAAAATAAAGCCATGGATTAGAAATGGGATAAGAAATGTGAAAATAAAAAGGCATAAAATGGGAGAAGGTCAGTATACACATGCGGTGATTCTGTTCTGAGTTCAATAATAGTGACTACCTTTCCTGCATAGTCTTTGAGAGTGAGGGTAGATCACATATTTCTCATCACTCTTCGCTGTGATGCAGGAAACAAAAGGATTTTTCCTAATGTTCTAGTACAAATCACAAGTGTTTTAGTTTCCAGCCTTAACAGATGAAGCAATTTTGGATAATTTCTTCTGAATATCAGGATAATTACAGAGGTTAGTGCTAAGAATGTAGCAAATTTCTTTGCTGTATGATGAAATTTGTTGGTGTATGTGTATGGTGTATTCATGTGGTGAAATTTGCTGGGATTATTTTAGCTATGCCCAGAATGCTTTGCATGTTTATATCCTGTTACGCAGAAGGTTAGGGAGTTACACTTTTTCCTAGGAATTTGTTGCTAGTGGAAGTAGCCAGACAGAAATGGATCAGGGAGGGGTTTTTCTAGAGGGTGCCTTGGGAGGTGGCATGGTGAACACTCATAAAAAGCCCCTTGAATTTTGAAAGCAGTATGGATAATTAGGAAATTCAGATTGGAAATATTCTGTGGATTTTTATTTCTTCTGCTAGGGGAAGTGGCATAGCAGTTTCATTGTTTAATGCCTATATTCTAATGAGATGCTGAACTGATCTCTGTGGGCCCATTTGTTCCATTACTATCCAGAAGGAAATAAACTACGTTTGTATTTTAAACCATGTTTGGAGCTGGACACTGTGGTGGGAGGATAAAGCATGGGGCAGATCTTTGTTTCTGAACCTGACTGTATCAGTACTGTAAGGCACCATGCACATGCTTGGGTGATATGAGGAGTAAATAATAATGTAATACCCCTTGGAAATGTCAGTGTTTTGAATGAGGGAGTGTCGTGGTTTTACCCCAACCAGTGGTTGGGCACCACGCAGACACTTGCTCCGTCCCCCTCATCAGAAAGGGGGAGAGAATCAGAAGAGTGAAAGTGAGAAAACTCGTGGGTTCAGACACAAGAGTTTAATNATCACTCCGAATGCTGCTGCCCCCCCTTCCTCTTCCCCCCAAGCCCCTTATAAACCGAGCATGACGCCATATGGTATGGAATGTCCCTTTGGTCAGTTGGGGTCAGCTGCCCTGTCTGTCCCCTCCCAACTCCCCGCACACCCCCAGCCATCCCGCCGGCGGGGCGGTGTGAGAAGCAGCAAAGGCCTTGGCTCTGTGTGAGCATCGCTCAGCAACAGCAAAACCATCTCTGCACTATCAGCGCTGCTTCCAGCACAAACCCAAAACACAGCCCCACACTGGCTGCTGTGAAGAAATTAACTCTCAGCTGAAACCAGAACAGGGAGGAACTGCTAGGAGCCTCGATGCTGCAGTAAAAGAAAGGACTACAGGTTACAACAACTCTTTATAGGTTTGTGGCAGCAAGTTTGACTGACGTAGTGTGCCTTCCCTCTTCCAGTACATTTTTGTGCCATGAAGAGCACTGAAACCCCAATTTTGATTTCAGCAGCTGGATGATCCCAATCCCACTTGCAAAAATAAAACCCAACTGCATAGGGACCATGGGAGTAGCATTAATTAAGGTTGAGTACCTTTAATACTAAGGGCTCACAGATTTTTGTTTCCCTTTCTGCAGATGCACTCACTTTCTCCATTACCATTCGTGCGCTGTGTATGTAGGCTTGTTGGCAGAAGCGTAGCGTGCATGTTGTCAGGCTTGTGAGTTAAAGTATTGCCTGTGTTGTGCCCAACACGTTTGTTACATCTGTGCACATAACTTGAGGACTGGATCATGCTAGACAGATACATCATATTCTGTAATTTTACATAGCAAAAATAATTTTAGTTTTGCAATAGCCAGCTAAGAGTGTTCTGTGTTAGGCCAGAAGTCCACGTGCGCAGCTGTTTAAGGAGGATGTGTATATGTGGGGTAAGGTACAAGGGGAAGCTCTGCATCTTCCCAGGGCTCTGCAGTCTGCACTCTCAGATCTATTACACATAATCTAACTTATTCTATGAAGATTTCACCTCAGAACAGATCTCTTGGCCATGAAGTTATGATTTATGACTATATGCTTTATCTTGGGGAATTTGTGGAAGCCGTAGAGAAAATCAGTAGATTACAGAAAATATGGATAAACTGCGGGAAGTGTTAGTGATTTAAGCAGCTATCAATACGTAGTGTGCCAAAACTTAGTGCAGCCTGCTTCTCTGAAAAATGGGGGAGAGATGTAGAAGTGACAGCTGTATGCAACTTAGTTTGACTCTTAGTAGCGTAGAAAGCATTTCTGCTGAGAGGTGGCAAGGCAGCGTTAGCCGAGGGGTATGTCCAAGCTGATTTGAAATGGTTATTCTATATGCTAGGTGATGCCAAGGCTCATAGATCTCTTTCTCTGGATAAAGAGTAACTTACATTTATTCTTGTGTGCTGGATGGCTGAACTTGGGGTACATCTCTTGTCAGCATCTTTGAAACTACAAAACTGCCACTTAAGACCCAAAACAGAAGAGGAGTTTGGTGGAATCCAGCTCCCCCTTTTGGTCTTTGTGTTTTATTCTTTTCCATATTTGCAGATTGTGTTGGGTGAAGGAACTATGAAAAGCAGAGGGTGATCCTTTAAATATGTGCAATTCTCTTTTATACTCAGGGGCCGATCATGTTAATGTATGATTATAATTCACCACCTTCTCTGAATTTCTGAAAATCTAAGCCTCGTGGGGTTTTTTTCCTGTTGTTTTATTGATATATGTATTGGTGTTGTGAAACTGAGTTACAAGTTTTATATACTCACATTTACTATGTTTTAGAAATACTCTTTTGAAATTATTTTATTCCATGGAGTGTTTTCTCATTCTCCTTATTTTGTGAATAGCTGACAAAACTTGAAAAACAGCAACAAAGAAAAGAAAAGACCAGAACCAAGGTGCCCTCTGAGTCCAGCAGAGAAAGAAATGTCCCCCGTAACAAGGACGACCCCAGTGCAAGCAGTGGAGCAGAAGGAGATGTGTCTTCGGAAAGAGAGCCTTAGCTCATCCAAAGCAGGCCTCAGGTTTGGCTTTTCCACCCCTCTGTAGAGCTGTGCCTCCTGCTTGGCAGCCCCTAACCCCGGGTGCTTTACTGAAGCAGCACACGCAGAGAGTTGCATTAGGAGTGCTGAAAGGTGAAATTCTGGTAATCTTGCTGGTGGGCGGCCTCCGCTTCTGTCTGCCATTGGCACACTAGCACGTGGAGTGGGTGAAAACCTCTGCCCAGCCGTGTGCTTGCCTGGAGGTGTGTATCTGTGAGTCTGGCCCAGCCACGGCTGTTTCCAGGTTGACTCAGGAAATCTAAAACTTCGTGTTTATAACACAGCAGTCACTTAACTCAGAATCCTGCTTTGTATTCTTCAGAACAGAGATGCGTGGTTCTGTTTCTCTCTGTCTTTACCTACCTCTAGGGAGGTCGCTCCGGCACAGCCCCCGCTGTTCGTAATACCCGAATAGCACATAGTCCCCAGCGATGGAAGTGGAAAACATTTTAGAAGTTGGAGACAGGCCCAAACTACGACTTCCTATCATGGCTCCTGCCCCTCCCTCTTCAGTTTGTTCTTTCCCAGCCTGATTTGATAACAGGCTATTTCATATACCTTCACCATTTAATGAGGACATTAGGCCGGGCATTGCGAGCCAGGCTTGCTCCTGAATTCAGTATGAGAACTGGGGTTTCCTCTCCCTTCAGACACTTGACCTGCAGGACATGCCTGGTCCTGAGGAAATGGAACGGGACTGTCTGAATATAGACCTGAATTCTTGTTCATGTATTACCTACATACATAGATATGTATTTATCATATCGTTCCACTCAGTTTTAAGTCTTCAGGACACAGATTTGCTTGTTGTTCTTCCCCCCCGGCAAAAGCTACATTGCTGATTTTGAGCTTTCAAACATGTCCGAATTCTCAAGAAAGTAGTTTCCCTCATCTGCACCCTGAAGCCCTGAGCTGACTGTGCAGTTTAGCTGTTATTAACAGCTTTGCAAAGTTAAAGTCTAACCTTTCTCTTGTTTTCCCATCCCTAGAGTTCAGCCTGGTTTGTGATTTATACAATTCAATATCATGCATTGTTCGGAAAGCTTTTTTTGTTTTTTTTTTAAACCCATGAATTCCCCTAGTGTTCAGACTTTGGGGGATGATTTCTGGTTTATAGAAGTTCATGTTATCTGTGTGGTGTTCGTATGACTGAAGTTGCATGAGGCATTGAATAGATTTCTGGAAATATGCTAATTTGGTTTTGATTGACCTGAAAAAGGGATCAAAGAAACTCTCAAGTCCACAAGCTTTTTTTTCCTGGCCTCAGCAGGGAAGAAAGCAGCTTCAAGACTGGTGTGAAATGGTTCTGTCTATTAATTGGGATGCAGTCAAAAGTGGATGGTCATATTGTACAACAGCCAGAATGAGTTCTGCTCCTCCTGGCTTTGTGCTCGGTGCACCTTTCTGTTTAATACTGGAGATGGGCAGGCACATTGGGAAGGAGAATGTGTTCTTAGAAAATAAAGCAAGGATGTACTATTTCTCAGCAACTGTTGGCCTTGCTGCTACGCTGCAGACATGCAAGGTTTCCCCCACTGTTTGTGGGTTGTGTGTTGAAGTAAGAACACGTTAGAGAGCAGGAGTTTGCAGGCCTTCTAGAGTGCTTTGGTCGGGCTGACCTTTCCAACAGCATTTGAAGGTCTAGGGAGCTGAACATTTCTAAAATGTGATGTACTGATAGCCTAGCATTCATTTTCATGTCATGACAATAAGTAAAGATATTTTTATCTAGGGGATTTGAGGGAATCCTGCGGTATTTATAGTCTACCTATAGTAATGTTCCTGTTTGTTTGCCTTCCACAGTTTCTCGTACAAAAGCTACACTGGATTCTTGAAGAGAGACCCAATGTTCACCTCAGCACCACTCTTCAACAACTTCGGAAAAGAATGGAAAATGGGAAAACAGAACTAAGACATTAGAAACTTATATCATTCTGTATTGAAACAACCAAAGCAATGCTATCAGATTCAGTCGTTAATGTGTAGTATCAGTAGTAAAAAGGACTTGTAACATTTTTGTGTATGTGTTTTCACATGACTGCTGAATAAAGGGTGACTGTAGGCGGATTGTAGCAGAACATTCACTATCAGTACATAAGCTCCATTTCAAAGATAAATCAGGGTTTTTCCTTAAACTTACACTTGAATTCTGAAAATTATCCAAGCAGGCTTGTATTTTGACTCTCACTCTATGGTGTCATGTGCTACCTGTTTCCATGGCAGCGTGTAGATCTGTGTGTATTTTGGTATGTTGTTCAGCTGCTACGTAACACCGAGTTAGGCAGTCCAGTCTTTCTGCATGGATTAAGTTATTAAAAGGAACGATCAGCCGCTAGTCGTTTATCATGTGGAACACATCTGTCTTGTAAACTTTTTTAAAAACAGAAAAGACTTTATTAAACAAATGATGCTAGCTGAGTGCCTGTTGGTGTTTGTGTATTGCATTCCCTAAGCTACAGCGACGTGTTTGACAGTGTGAGTAGTACAGGGCAAAACTAACAAGCCAAGAAACACCTAGTAATGTAACTCCTCCACCTCTCCTTGAGAAGTTTGGAAGTCAGGTTGCTGTCCTGAAATCTTTGCTCTTTCCAACACATCAAAGTCCTTTAGGTACTTTGTGGTGGCTGTCAAAATGCCACAACAGCTGCTCCACATACTGCATAATGCACCCGCTGACGTTTCTGTCAGATTCAGCAGAGGCAGAACAGCATTTGGAAGCCACCAGGAGGCAACAAGAGCTGAGAAGCAGCTGCAAAACTGCTCTGCTGTGGGTGTTAAAGCTGAGGAAGTTTCAGGGGAAATGAAAGCCTGAAAATCATTACGCCTTTGACTTCTTCCAGAGGTGGTGGCGGTACCTTTCATGCACGGTATTCTTCAGGCCTGCCTTGCTGTTATGGTCTTCACTAGCCATCTGCTGTGGGCACCACCAGAGCCAGGGTGCATACTGCACAACTGTCTTTGCCCGATTATAGGGCTAACTCACCAATGGTAGTTGTTCTTAATCCAAAAGTGTATCATATTTACAGTGCCGCAGGCTGTGCAACCACTGTGGTTTATTTTTTTCACATTTGTAGACTGCTTGTTTAGTAAAGTACCGCGTTACTAAACAAGTAAAACACTTAATCTTGCCTTTAAGGTTTCATATGGCCATTACATGCGAAGTCACAACCTTGTCACAAGCAGTACTGTTTCACCTCCAGGTACATGAGTTGTGTCTTGTCCCATCAGTCTCCCTCTCCTGGGGCTGCAGCCCGATAGGCTGTTGTCAGATTAGTGCTTAATTGGCTACAAAGGGTAAATTCATTCAGGACGATAGTGAGTGCCTGCCTCTCAGGTGATGACATAGCTGTTGACCGACCAACCCTCAGACCCATCTCATCTAGCTTCAGTGTCCTACTTGTTCTAGCATATATGAAATCTGGTCTTTCACTTTGCAGCTTGTTGTTAAGAAGGTAAGGGTGTGAAGAAAAAGAATCACAGAATCATAGAATATCCCCAGTTGGAAGGGACCCATAAGGATCATTGAGTCCAGCTCCTGGTTCCACACAGGACCAGCCCAATCAGAGCATTGGCCAGACACTTCTTGAACTCAGCCAAGCTTGGTGCTGTGACCACTGCCCTGGGGAGCCTGTCCCAGTGCCCAGTCACCCTCTGGGTGAATAACCTTTTCCTGATCTCCAACCTAACCCTCTCCTGTCACAGCTTCATGCTGTTCCCTGGGGTTCTCTCACTGGTCACCACAGGGAGGAGATCAATGCCTGCTTCTTTGCTCCCCCTCGTGAGGAAGCTGCAGGCCATGATGAGGTCTCCCCTCAGTCTCCTCCAGGCTGAACAGACCAAGGGACTTCAGCCTCTCCTCATATGTCTTCCCCTGTAGACCTTTCACCATCTTTGTTGCCCTCCTTTGGACACTCTCCAAGAGTTTTATGTCCTTTTTGTACTGTGGTGCCCAAAACCGCACCCAGCACATGAGGTGAGGTGGCACCAGCGCAGTGTAGAGTGGGACAATCACCTCCCTAGAGCGGCTGGCAATGC
>VWZZ01008518.1:32994-51540 GCA_013399095.1 Psophia crepitans
GCTGGGAGCCAGCCTCTTCTCGCAGATAACTAGTGACAGGACAAGGGGGAACGGCCGAAAGTTGCTCCAGGGGAGGTTCAGGTTGGAGATGAGGAGAAATTTCTTCTCGGCAAGGGTGGTCGGGCATTGGAATGGGCTGCCCAGGGAGGTGGTGGAGTCACCGTCCCTGAGGGTGTTTAAAGAAAGGTTGGATGTGGTACTTAGGGACATGGTTTAGTAGTTAATAGGTGATGGGGGGATGTTTGGACTAGATGATCCTGGAGGTCTCTTCCAACCTTAATGATTCTATGATTCTTCTATAATTCTATAATATCCTGACCTTTCATCCACAGTGTCCTGTACAGGTTCTGCTATTGTTCCCCTATTCAGAAAGCACAGGACGTGCTGATGAAGACCTCTTGGACCATGGTGTTAGTTGTGTGATAACGATTATTACTTCTAAGTCTTCTGGTCATCCCATTCAGTTAGTACAGTTTTCTTGCATCACCAGAATCGAGGCAAAGCAGAGATTTCCTTCATGAGTGTGGCTTGGCAGAGGATTAATTTAAGTAATCTGAAAATGATGTTCCTGATGGGGAAATCCAGGGACGCTGGTGAAACTGCAGCTGCTCTTTGTATTAAGAAAATGCGCTGTGCCTTTGTGAAATCAGCTTGGGTTGCTGCATGTAAGGCATCTCTTGGATACTCACGGCAACAGGGTTCCATATAGCAATTCTCATTCTGAGTGGTTTGAGTTGCCAACTTTTCTCTTTCCAGCAAAATCTTGCTGGAAGAGGCATATATATATATATATAAAAATACATATACATTTTTTTATATATATATGAATATAAATAAAATACATCTGCCACCTCCAGCCATGGATACTCTGGTACTTTCTTAATAAGAACAACCTTAAAGCTCACTTGGCAGCTTCAGCTCGTGCTGACTGCATTAGAGATGTGCTTCTGTAATAGGCACGAGCAGGTCCAGCACATTTTTGCTTCACATAGTGTGCTGAATTCTGTTTGTTTCTGTTTTCCAGTCTGTTTTGATCAACAAAATACTCTTGCAAAGAGAAGCTACTTCTACCCTTGATGGACTCTCCCAAGGTGTGTTGCTCAGTGGTTGAGTTCTCTGAAGCTGAACTGCTCAGTTTTTTGGGACCACCTCCTTCAGCTCACTCCATCTTATCCACTTCTCAAAAGGAATAAAAAAATGTACTGTGTAATATAGCAATATAATGATAGAATCATAAAATCTTTAAGGTTGGAAAAGACCTGTAAGATCATCGAGTCCGACCATCGACCCAACACCACCATGTCTACTAAACCATGTCCTGAAGAGCCATGTCTGCAAGTTTTTTGAACACGTCCAGGGATGTTGACTCCACCACCTCCCTGGGCAGCCTGTTCCAATGCCTGACAACTCTTTCAGTGAAGAAATTTTTCCCAATATCCAACCTAAACCTTCCCTGGAGAATTTGAAGCTGTTTCCTGTTGTCCTGTCACTTGTTGCTTGGGAGAAGAGACCAATACCCACCTCACCACAACCTCCTTTCAGGTAGTTGTAGAGAGCAATAAGGTCTCCCCCTCCGCCTCCTCTTCTCCAGACTAAACAGCCCCAGTTCCCTCAGCTGATCCTCATAAGACTTGTGCTCCGGACCCTTCCCTTCATATTCCAAGACATTTTGACCTAGACTTACATTCTCACCTATAAAAACACTGTTTACAGAAATACTGAATCACCTTTTTGGTAACGAAGCAGAATATAAGGAATATATTTAGGCCCTTTAAGATTTGCTGTACTAGCTTCATTTATTGGAGAGCCCGCAGGAGCAGTTTTACTTGTTCCTACACTCCAACGTTGTCTCTTTGAGGGGTGCAGTGCACATTGAAGTCTGTAACATCTCAATTTATTTTATGATCGTTCTGGTTGTCACTCCTTAAAACCCTATCATTGCTCCAGTGGGCTGCCTCCTTTCGACTCTGCCTTGTGAGCCACGCTGTCTCATGTTTTCCCGATTCAACAAGACAGATTGAAGTGAGAGGTTCAAAATTATGAGGAAACAGTCATGCTTTTCATATAAGAATAGGTATTTTTTTGTTGACTGTATGTTGTATGTCAACAACTGCATGTTGACTTTCCAAGAGAGTTGTGTGGGTCCTTAGGAAGCTGTGGTTCACGGTGGTGGCCCCTGGTCTTTAAACTGAGCTGCTCATCAGGGCCGGTTGGGTTGAACTCAGCACTGCGCCAGGGCGATATAAGGCTTTGGGATCAGTGCTTAATCACGTTGGCCTACTGCTGCCTCTTCAGGCACCTCAGTAGGGCTCAAATTAGACTTACGGGCTGAAGGGTATAATGTTTCCATGTGACAAATGATACCTTTAATCTTTATTGGTGTCTCTGGGAAAACCTTCAGTGTCTATAAGAGGTTTTATCAGACGAGTCTGATCCCATGCTTCAACTCTAAGGTTTTGCATTTTTAATCTCTCCAACTAGGTCCACGAGAGCTTGAACGGCTGCAGGAGTGGGGAGTCTGTCAGCATCCACAGTTGTTAATACTTCTCGTGTTACACAAGAGTCATGTTTTGACAAACCTCTGAGTAAAATGATGTAGTTTTCCCTTCTTTTAATTTTTTCCCTGTTAATTGGTCCTTCGGTTTAAACATGTTTGACAAGGGCTCAAGTTAGCGAGTGTGTGAGTGAGTAGCTTTGCTAGAACATCTGCAGGAGCTCCAGCTATCAGGAGGAGATGCTTCTGGAAGCCAAACTGAAGAAGGAGAAATGTTACACCAGGAGCAATTAACTCTAGATAATTTCTGGACAGTTATGCATACACTAGTACTTTGTTCTAATTCTCTGTTGAACCTGCAGTGAAACCTAAGCCTTCCTTGGTACCTGTCCTAGAGAATTCTTGGAGTTACAAGACTTCTTCCATGCAAATGTTTCTTAACTTTCCTCACAAACTACTTTTGGTGAATTCCTTGCTGCTTGATTTAGCTGCCAGTAGTTTGATAATTTTTTTCCTGATGTAAACACTTCTACTAGATTTTTTTTTCCAAATGTGCTTATCTAAATTCCATAAATGCAGCATACCAAACCAAAACTGTAGTTAGCTTTCTACTATTTAAGAGTCCCATTAAAATATTAGCATTCTGTTGTAGTAATGCATGCTAATAAGATGAGGAATGAGAAAGATCGGTGGTGTTAGGGTTCAGAACATTTTAAGACAAAGGTACATCTTGTGAAACAGTGTTTAGCAGGGCGACCCTGTGATGTCCAACGTGGTCTTCCGACAAGTCCTATTGCTTTCCACTTTCAGGCCTTCAGAAAAGCTGCACAAAGTGTATTAAGCCTTATCTTACATTTGCAAAATGCAGAGACACTTAACGTTCACAGTGTCTGGCAGGGTGAATCAGTAATAGATGTAGTGAGAGAAGGGTCTCCCCTTCTTTCAGTGGTTGCTTTTTGGGGACTTAGCAGGTATTTTTCATGTATTGATTTACATTTGAATTTAGATCAGTAAGCTGATCTAGATATATTTTACACATCCTCTTTAATATGAAGGTAAATAAGGAGCTGTCCTACTTCTAATAGGACTGATTCTGTGCTCACCACCTATGGTGTAAATCAGAAGCAAACGCCCTTGTTACCTGCCGTTTGCACTGGCAAGACAATGGATTGAGGAAGCTGGCTGATCTGAATTGTTGCTCATGTACATATTCAGACCGTTACATCCCACGCCCAAGAAAGTTCCTGTAGTTTCAAATTACTTTTTACACCAGCCTGACGAAACTCTAATTAATCAGAAAAATAGCATTTTCTTATGAACACGCATGGATAATGTTCTTCTAAGTACTTCTTAAATATCATCGAATGGTAAGTTTAGCACTAATTCTGACTGCTTTGCACAAGTGACTGCCTCTTTTTATTTGTGGTAACTTCTACATATAAATGTTGTGTGTGGGCGTAATGAGTTTTTAAAATAAAGTGCCTTAGCTCTGAGGGTAAGAAATTAGGTAGTGATCAGCTTACTTGACTGTGATTTATACTGCTATGCCTCCTGAAGAATGGGGAATGTACTTGTCTCTTCTCCAGTCACTGACTATACCTTAATTTCCATCTCAGAGCCTGAGATATTTTGTCCTATCTCTAAGCAATGTTGCAAATAATCTGTTTTACATGGACCATAATAGAAGGCAGGATGTGTGTGTGTGGGCTTCATTTTCAGACCAGACGACAAACATCATGGTAATCAGTGCTGCGTGATTGTGTAGGACAAATTAGTTTTGGTTTTGAGAGGGGAGTGTAAAAGCAAAAGAGTTACAATTATTGCAGTGAAAATTTAATGACTGGGTTGTGCACTGAATCCTTTAATTATACCTCCTTAATAAGAATGATTTTTGTTTTTCTGTTGTGCTTGAAGGTGCTGAAAATGGGCACACAGGCGTTGTGAAGGGTCCGCTCCAACGTGGGGCGAATGTTAATGGACACCATCCTCAGCGTGGGTGAAATTCTTTGCACCAAGCTTCTTTGCAGGTAGCCTGTAAGCCTATCGTCGCATTTCCACGTACCCTGTATGCTGAATGATAACTTATATGTACTTTTTGAGTTGTTACCAGGTGACTTTCTCCTAACCTATCCTGACAGCTGCAAGGCAGTCTAAATGCTGATGGAGTGGAAAGGCACTAAAAGAGCGTATTGAGACTCCATCAGCTGTTGGGAAGCAAGAATTATTTAAGTATTATAAATATCGCATGTACTTATGAGTTCATTTATTATATTTAGGAAGTGAATCTGTTATGAGATTTTTTGAGAAAGAGGTCTGTTTAGTATCTCTGCATAAGTGAGAGATATGACCTGTTTCCAGAACAGAAATATATTAGCTTAATGGTTGTAATAAACTAACTCAATTTCCATTTCTATTTATTGGGTAAATGAGCAAATGTGAAAAAATTAAATTAAATTTGTCTGATTTGTTCCACCGTTAATTTTTCAGCTTAGACTACTGAATATATTGCATTTTTTTTTTAATTTCTGTTTGGAATGTGAGAGAAAAAATAGGCTATGTCAGTTCCCCAGTGTTTTTAAAGAGCAAAAATATTTATTTTAGGGATGCACTGGAAAAATAGAAATACTCCTGGAGAAAGGAGCAAGCAAGGAATGTGAGGATGATTTTGAATCCCACACTTGTTGCTGCTCTGCATGGAAAGCTGGAGAATTTAAGAAAGCTTCTATCCCATGGTAATGTTTGTCATTCGTTTAGCTTGGGTGTTTAGACTTGCATTGAATTGTCATTGGATACAGCTTTACAGTTTTAGTTCTACTTTTGGACACCGTAATGTCAAATTTCAATATTTTCAATTTAATTTTAGTTGCAAGCAGGTATGCAAAACCATTATTAATTATTTACATCTTTTTGTTTGAGTAATTTGATATATTTTCCCCTAAGTAATCACAAGAAATAGGAAATCAAACCTGTGAATAGATTAAAGACTAGATTTCACGGTTTGCTAATCACCCTCAGCAGCTCTAGCAAAGCAGTTTGATTCTGATGTCATTGCTCCTGTGATAGGATATCGTTCAGTGAAGATTATCTCTCTCTGGTCCTAAAGTGACAGCAAGAGTTTCATTTACATAGGCACATAAAGCTTAACTGCAATTATTCCTTTCAACCCAAATTAAATGGTTTGCTATTAAACCTGAGGGTGCCTTAACCTAACCAGAGAAACCATGCGACCTGATCTGTCACTAACCTGTGGAGGAATATAGAATAAAATAAAAAAAAGGAAAAGTATGGCAGAGAAATACCATCTATCCCATTGCCTTTCCTCCAGCTTGTTTGCCAGCTGTTTGTCTGCTGTTGCCCTGATTTTTCAGGGACCTGGTCTGGTGCCCCCCAGGTCTCTCTCCTTACAGAGCAGGAGTAGAAAACCACACGTAACACTTAAGTAGGACTGTAGATAGTAATAAACAATGAATGTGATTTATAGTTGCATTTCTTACATATTTTTCTATATTAGCACATAATATACTGCTAATAATTTGCAGCGATATGAACCCAACATACTGTCAGCTAAGGAAGATTATTGGCATGTTGAATAATGGCAGTGTCCTCTACAAGGAGAAAGCGGGTCTTCTCTGTAGTATGTTTTTAGTTCAATTTTAATAGTGCAGCATAGATAGCTAATACCAAAGGATTGCTTCTTTTTTTTTTGCTGAACTGCATTTTTTTAGTTTTTTGTGATTAACTTACATCATATCGATCACCCTATTTTTGCCTTCAGCAGCTCATTGTGCTGGTCTGGAGAAGGTGTGCAGCCCCAAATCATCTTTAAAATCGTGTTTTTTGAAGATAAGGTAATTCTTACTATATAGAAAAGAGGAAAGCTGTTCCCGCAAGCCACACGTGTAGAAGTTGGAAAGGTCACTTGCTATGCCGGTATGTGGCAGCTTAAACAGCAGCAACCTACTAATGGTTTCATAGAGTCACAGAATGGTTTGGTTTGGAAGGGACCTCAAAGATCATCTAGTTCCAACCCCCCTGCCATGGGCAGGGACACCCTCCACTAGAACAGGTTGCCCAAAGCCCCATCCAGCCTGGCCTTGAACACTGCCAGGGTTGAGGCCTCCACAGCTTCTCTGGGCAACCTGTTTCCTTATTACCATGGACAAACTGCTAAACGGTGAGGTCACTCTCTGAAGTCACTGTACCAATTAAGGGCAATTTGTTGTTTATTCTGTGCTGAGTAATGGTAGTGATCTACCACACACCTGCTTAGTCAGGTGCCTAGCCAAGGAAAAAGCCACCACCCTAGAGACTGTGGCACGGGATGGCCACGCCAAGGGGCAGATCCAGACCTCCCAGACCCCTGCTGTATTGATAGATGTGCCCAATCCTTAAGAATAAGTAGCTTTTGCAGCAGTAAAACCAAGAGTGTAGAGCAATTCCCAGAACAGCAGGTCACCACAGAGAAGCTTCTCCCGGGAACCCCATGATTTGCCCATGGCTGGTAGCACTTAGGAACAAATATAATTGATACAGGTTAAAGCTATTTAAAGCTGCAAAATAATCAGTAGATGATTGGTCTTAACCGCTAGCAGAGGGGGATCATCAGCTGAGAACTCTTCTCAGGCTGATGAGGTGGTCAGGATGCAGCAGATATTGAGAGCTGCTTTTTTTTTCCTTCAGTTTTTCAGGAATGAAAGGTGGGTTGGCAAAGTTGTCAGTACCAGAAACGTTTTTAAATCAAATATTGCCTTCACAGCTTTTCCAACAATACGTGGCTTGCAATCTCTGAGCAGCATCGATAAATCTGAGTATCAAAGGAACCGCTGTTTGTCCACTAATCCACGTTAGCTGGGGAGGATGTGGGTCAGAGGGGCAAGCTATGAAACACGATGATCTTTCTGCTTCAGTATTTTGGTGAGTGCTGTTCAACAGAAGGAAATATTAATTTTATCTGCAGCTCACGTGCTCACTTCACCTCCAGAGAAGCCTGGATCTAGCTGCGTGCCATGGGCACTCAGTATTGCTGTGAAAGGGATTGCTGGGCGTTATCAAATGTCTGTCTCTGGTTCCAACTAAAGCACATTTATTGCTTACCTATTTAGCATAATGGAATACAAGGTTTCAGAGGCACCTGAGCCTGTATGTGGCAACGGAATTTATACAGCCAGTTGGCGATGCAAATCAGTGTCAAAGCATGCTGTTTGTTGTGAGCGTGGTATGGAATGATACACGCTGATCTTTTAAGCAAACTCAGTAGTGGGAAAAGTAGGTAGGATTTTTGTTCTTAAGGTAGGATTTTTGCTCTTAATGACTGTATGAGAAATGACCAGACAGTTAAAATGTAATTTTTCCGTAACTTCTCTCAAATAGTGACTTTAAACATTTGCAGTATTCTGGAGTTGCTAATACTGATGCGATCTGTGACAAAGGAGCAGGAAAAGCAGGAAAAGCAGGAGGCCACAGTCCAAGTGGTTCAGCAGTCTGGGGGGGTGATGAAGAATGTTTGGAAATGTTACTCAGAGGTGGCTACGGCCCAGCTGCTCAAAAGTACCCAACCTTTGGTTGCAGATCACGGGCTCTGGTGTACGGTTTTCCTAAAGGAGTACATGTACCTCTTACATCTTGGAATTATTCAAAACTGGCTTGGCCTTTATTTTACTTTTTTTTTGTTTGTCTGTTTGTTTTTGTTTGATGTGCAGAGTTTTCCTGCCCTCCTTTCTTAACCCTTGAGATGACGGTTACACCTTTAGTACCTGGATGATGGGCAGGGTTGGTGTCACATGGAGGAGCTAAACAACCTTGCTGAAACCTCCTCTGGGAAGCTCAGCTCTTTGAACAGGAGCCTTGTAGAACATAATTGCAGTCTAGTTTTTGTGCTTTCAAAAGGCCTTATCAGCCCATCTCTGTCTTCTGGGAACTTGGCTTGATGCTGTAATTGAATCAAACAGACTCCTAATTAGTTAGATTCTTTTCAGTAAGGATGAGTTATTGAAAAATACAGATTTATTTTCTCTGCATGCCAGTGTTGTGCATGAAAACAAAGCTACTTAAGTTTTAGACATACTTTTATAACTAAAGTTTCTCCTCCACATGTTTTGTACCTTCCCTGCTTCATTATTCTTGCGACAAGACCACCGTGCCATGCAAACACAGTATCAGTTCAACACAATAGTTCTAATGGGGACTTGAAGTAATTGAAGGATAAATTCTTTAGGCCACAGTCCAAGTGATTTTTTGCATGGCATGTGATGCAAGCATCTCTGCTATACAACAGAAAATAAAATAATGGTTGTTTTACAATCCAGTGCCTAGAATTGCAGAGGAAAAATATTAGATTATAAAATCTTACTCTTGAATATACATATGGTAGGTCTGTAAGCTGCCTTCATATCCTTATTGCTGACGTCTCCTTTAGTACTACAGATTCTCATTCCTAACTCTACTGGAATTAATTCATGGAAAAGTATCGTATTATTCTAAAAAAAAAAAATAGGTAAAAAAGTTTTACTGTCTGTGAGCTTTCCTTGTCCTCCTATCAAACAAGTTCAATGCATAAAATATTATTCAAAGGATTAAATATTGTCACAGCTCCGTTCAAGTTGTAGCATCAGGTCTCAGCCACTTCTTGAAAGTTTCGAGCTTTGCTATAGCTTCAGTGGGTTTACACGTTTTCATGGTGACTTGAGTCCATGCACACAGGACTGCTTTACGCTGGAAAACAACAGAGAAATCGAGAACTTTCATGTAGTAGAGAATATATTTGGAAAAGAATTTTTTTTTGTCTTTGGCTATTTCTTGTTTTTCATTAAATATTTTGCCAGAGTTCAGTTTAGTTCACCCTTTACAGGTGGTTCTCCTCAGCATTATGAAGTAACACAAGTGGCTAGTGTGCCTCATGATGGAAAACATCTTCATAAAGGCTTTTAAGTCTTCTTTAAACTAAAATTCTAACAGAGTATCTCATGAATTTTTGATAGCAGTGAATTTAGTTCATCCTCCATTTCTAAAATACCAACAAGTTTTCCACTTGATCCAAAAACATAGCTCTCAGGGCTGGCTTACAGTCATTTATGAAACGTGATTTCAGTATCTTGGGTTTTTTTTTCTTGTTTTCTACATGTGACTGGCTCTGATTTCCCTTGTTTAAGGAACAAAAATCAAATTAAGCAACGTTTCAACAGTTATTAGGTTCCAGAACATTTTTATCTGCAAAACTGCTTAGTCAAAATACTAAAATTTCAAGTAAATATGTCTTGCAACCTGACTCCTATAACCAAGTGAGGCCTGAATACAATAGAGATGGAGAGGCTATTTGAGAAATTACTTGGTGTGAGAAAAGGCTGTTCTCATTAAAAATGGTGGTCTTGAGGTGTTGCACTTCTTCTCCCTGAGGAAAGCCTTTGAAAGAATTAGCTCAAAGAATTTGGGATATTCTTTGCTGAAGTTTTCAGTGGCTTTTGAAGTTTGTTTAGCGGATGTGAGTATTGGGTATGTATTGGTCTCAAATGTTAAATGAGACAAAGCGCTTATAAATAATGATGTTTGCGAAGTGATCGCATTTCACTCAAATGTTCTTGAGAATTACCTGCTAGTAACCCACAGGATTGCACATTCTTACGTGTGGTTTAAGAAGTATTTTAAAACCGCTACCAAATGTTGGGCATCAGTTGAGGGATGGTATGTGAATTTAATAAATAACCTGCCATTTTTGCAATTTTCCTAACAGGAAAGAGACTGCGCCATATTTAGCTTGATTTTATCCTACTTCAACTAAAAGGCTTGATTTCAAGGGAGAAAATCAGCAAGGCGGCAGTGTGGGGGTTGGGGCTTTTGCTTGGTTGGTTGGTTGTTTTTTTGCTTTTTTGTTTTGTTTTATTTTTCCTTTTTTTTGTTTTGCAAATGGGAGCGTGAGACCCCCCCTGCCCCCGACTGTACCTATAGCAGCCCAAAGCACCTGGGGTCAGGCATCGAGTGGCACTGGGTGGGTTGCTTGAGGCAGGAGCTCATCCGCATCCCAAGCTGTGCCTGTGAATTCACACATCTTGATGATAACCAGAATGGGCTTTACGACATCCATAAATTACATACATGGTTTGCAGGGAAGTGAAGGCTTACGATTTGTTGTTAACAATTTTTACTGGAAACTCCTAGAAAATGTCTTTAAATGTCCCTGGACATCATGTTCTGTCCTACTTTTAGTGCGTGGTACAATAATTTAGGAAACAGAGACCTGATATCTGTACTAAAAATGTGCTGTAGATGAGGCAGGTAGCTTCCAAATCACTTCATAAAAGTGATTCATGTGCAGTGAAATTGTTAACTAAAAACAGACACAAAAAATTATTGGTCAGAAATTCATCCACTGTTGCATTATAATTAATGCCGAATAAGGAAAATAAAGTTTAAATATGATTTGCTGTTAACTGCATTGAAGGCGAAGGAAAGCAAATAATTTTGGCAACACCCTTCTGTCTTTGGGCACAAAGGAAGGAGTTACTGTGTGAGTTGAAAGGGGCTCTGTGGATTCAGTGGCCTTGTGAGTACATGTGACCTTCTGCTCTGGAGGCCTGGTTATAAAATTGAGGGTAGAAAGAAATAGAACTTAAAATCATGAGCTCTTGCTTGACAGCTCTTGAGTGCTTAAACTCCATCACTTTTCATTGCACCCTGTAAAATTATTTCAATTTATTTTTAAATCTAAAAGTAGCAATGGCACCCGCAGCCCTACAGAGGCAAGGGACCAAAGAACTCAAGGGATTTTTCTGGGGCAAAATAAAAGAACAGATATGTTCAATGTAAGGGCCGGAGTCTTTGAAATTAGTTTTTTCATTTTAAGCTGATGCTGCCTAGAAATAACTGCAGTCATGAGGGCTTGGTAGGGTTTTCTGCAGTTTAGGGGAATCCTTGGTTGTGGAAATTTGCTTTCTTGATGGTAATTAACAGAACTGAAGTGGCAGATGCTTTCTGTGATGCACCAACAGGATGTACTGTTCCTTGTGTTTCTAGGTTTCTAGGGTTTTGGTTTAATTACCATACACCTAAAACACGCAGTCCCCCTATTTCGGATGAATGTAGGATATTCCTTGTAACATGAAAAGTTTATTGTGGTGCTTCTTTAAGCCATGCAGATGAAGCACATGAGCAGCATGAGGAACGGCTGCCTTATCTGCTGTCGGGCAGTTTTCATCTGGTGAATTTACTGTGCAGATTCTGGTAAGCAGATAATACTATGCTGCTTATTTACACATGGTATAATAATCTCTTGCCGGGCTACTTTAACACGTGCTTTCAAAGGGTATTACATGACATTTAGTTACCATGATCAGGTTTATTGAGCGTTATAGAAAATCTGGAATGAAAAATTTCATGGGTAAAGGCTAGATTCAGTAAAAGAAGTTTTTTTCCCCTTTTTAGGGACAAAGCCATAATGAAAATTCTTTCATTACTACCCTGCAGAAAAGCATCCTTCTCTATTTTCACGCCGAACATCTTGTATTAGCTAAATTTTGTTAAGCAACAAGAATAATTTCAAATGTGCAGAAAGAGGTCTGAAGAGATAGGAGAATAAAGTGAAGCTGCACCAAGGTTAAGAAGGAAGGAAATGGGTACTGTTAGAGATTGTGTGAAACAAAACAAGGTAAAAATACCAGTCTGATTTTTGTATTTTTCCCCACATAGAAATAGCAGCCCAGAAAGCCAACCGTGTCCTGGGCTGCACAAGAGAAGCATGACCAGAAGGTCGAGGGAGGTGATTCTCCCCCTCTACTCCGCTCTTGTGAGACCCCACCTGCAGTGCTGCGTCCAGCTCTGAGGTCCCCAGTACAGGAAAGACACGGAGCTGCTGGAGCGAGTCCAGAGGAGGCCACAAAGTTGGTCAGGGGGCTGGAGCACCTCTGCTATGAGGACAGGCTGAGGGAGCTGGGCTTGTTTAGGCTGGAGAAGAGACGGCTCTGGGGACACCTAATCGCAGCCTTCCAATACCTAAAGGGGACCTACAGGAAAGCTGGAGAGGGGCTGTTTATCAGGGAGTGCAGTGACAGGACAAGGGGTGATGAGTTTAAACTAAAAGAGGGGAGATTTAGATTAGATGTTAGGAAGAAATTCTTCCCTGTGAGGGTGGTGAGGCCCTGGCACAGGGTGCCCAGAGAAGCTGTGGAGGCCCCATCCCTGGCAGTGTTCAAGGCCAGGCTGGATGGGGCTTTGGGCAGCCTGGGCTGGTGGAAGGTGTCCCTGCCCATGGCAAGGGGTTGGAACTAGATGATCCTTGTGGTCCCTTCCCACCCAAACCATTCTGTGATTCTATGAGTCTATGGTTCTAACTGCCTAGTATGTTTAGCTTTTAGTTAGGCCCTGTAGAATTAAACTTGTATTTTAAATTATGGTGTATTTCTGTTTTCTTCTTTTTTTTGTTATTCATGAAAAGATGCTTAGACTTCCGTATTTATGAGCTTCAACAAAATAATTTAAGATGTATAATGTAACTAAAATTATTACTGAACTGCATGAAAAAAGCAAGGTTTTAATATTTACTTAGTTTTAAATAGTGATTTATATTTCAGATATTGTTAAGATGTCAAAATGTATTTCAATAAAACCTTTTTTAGGTAAAAGTAACATTTAAAAATATTTATCAGAGTTTAATGTTATGCTCTTTGTAGTTTTAATTGTACTGAGTGAATTTCAGTCATTCATAGCCATTCACACCTTTCTAAGCAGTAGTTAGAAGAGCATACTTAAAGCTTGGTGTATCTGTGGCTCTGTAGATCGTGTTTATATGTAGAAGACTAAGTATAATTGCGAAAGTAAACATACTACACAGCTGCAATTCCACATCAAACATACCTGGCTGCCATTTATATCATATATCACGCTCTTAAAATTTTTGTTATCTAATCCACAAATGCTTTTCTACAGACTGCTTACCTTGTTGAAAAATCTGCTTTTAAAAATAACGCTTATCACATCATAATCTAGAAAACTGATGTTTTTGTAAGCTCAACTGTAATATTAGTTATTTCATCCTGGAAAATGACAGGACAATTATACATGATAAAGAACATTTATGGACATGGCTGATTAACTGTCTCTGGCTCGCTGTGCAAAACAGTTGTACAATCCTGTACTGGTCAATCTAGTGCACTGACAATTTTAATGGCGCTGTTACCAGTGGCAAAGCAAAATCACTGTTTGCTTAAAGAGAGCTAGGCAATTGGGTCTCCCCCCTACATATATATTTTGGTAATTGTATAAAAAGTTGCTTTCTGCTGGTTGCAGTCAAACATGAAGTCCCTTAATGATGAAGAAGGAAATAATCTTTAAAAAACACAGTAGAAAACCCATAAAATAACCTTTGACATAAACCTCTTGAAAAAAGCAAATCATTAAAGATTTTCGGTCTGATATTTTTGTGCACTTAGAGCATTTAAGTTTCCCATTTAGATGCAAATTCAGGAACTTATACATCTAGACAGGAAGATATTCTGGGAAATTACATGGCTTTTTATCATACATAATACTGTAACCGGCTCGTACCTGCTGCGTTACCCACTTACCCACTTAAGCTATCATTAAAAGTTCTTCACACATTGTAAAGATTTAAAATGTAAGGCAGACCAATTTCTGAATATGAACACATGCAAAAAAACCCCTCTGTGTACACTAGTGTCCAGAATTTAAGTGGGAAACAGCTCTCTGTACTAATGCACAGTAGCAACAGAAGGTCAGATAATTGATTGTAATTTCATGTCCAGAAACTGGGGAGCAGAAATAGTAGTTACCTTTGTAGGAAGAAAAGATATTTGAATGCATTTCACTCATTGTGGTGTTTAATTCATACTTGACATGTTTCGAGAAGGCATTTTTAACATGGGCTATCGTGCCCACTTCAAATTAACGGGTGCGCACCATGTTGAATGCTGTGGAAAGTCACTGAGATGCTGTCTGAGCCCCCGTACACGTGAACGCAAGGGGATGGTGGTGTTGGAAGCACCTCTGTACAAGTATGTACACAAACGTACACTCCCAGTGCAGTTCTCGGAGCTTAGATGAGGTGAGGATCTGGGAGGTGGTGACTTTGCTCTTTACTGACAACCTTTGATAGCTGAAGCTGCTACTGAAGCGCTCCAGGAACTAGGTGGAGGAGTTCAGGCAGGAAAAATGAAGCATGGGCAGTGAATATAAACTAGCACAGCACCTTCCTAATGTGATTTGTTCAGCCTCTTGGAAGATTTAAGAGAAGATAATGAATACTATTTGATTACATTTTCTAGACAACATCCCACTGACTTTGTTTATTTGTTTTGGAATTTGATTTGCGTTTTTAACAACGTGTCTATCCTGCTATCTTAGCACTTGATAGTAGTTAAAATACAAACCACATAAATTATCATAATAAATATTTACAGATCATTGTCAATCCTATAACCAAAATGAAGTCTGCCAAAAAAATTCAATAGCTGTTTGTCTGCTACCCTCCAGAGAAACAGATTTAATATATAGACTTTGACATGACATATGTATTTTTATTGAAAAATTGTGCTCAAATGCCTTTGATCCTGACTCATTTCTAATAAAATTCTTCTTTCAAAAGTGTTAAAACTGTGTTAATGTTACTAAAGAAGAGTTTCTTTGGAATATTATGTTTAATGCTAATTGCCATAAGGTGTTTGTAGTGACAAAGGTGGTTGCTTGGGGAAATTTTGATTAGAGTTCTTTTTTTGTTTCCTTTGCTATTTGAAACTCTACTTATCAGCCTCCTGACCTGGAAGTCTGGGACAGGGAGCAAAATAAAGCCCCCACGATTCAGGTGGACGCAGTTAGAGACTTACTAATCCACCTGGACTGTCACAAGTCCATGGGGCCGGATGGGATCCACCTGAGGGTGCTGAGGGAGCTGGTGTATGTGATTGCCAAGCTGCTCTCCATCATCTATCAGCAATCACGGTCAACTGGAGAAGTCCCAGATGACTGGAGGCTTGCTAATTTGATGCCCATCTATAAGAAGGGTCGTCAGAAGGATCTGGGGAACTACAGGCCTGTTAGCCTGACCTCTGTGCTAGGGCAGGTTATGGAGCAAGTCATCTTGAGGACAATCACACAGCATGTCTATGACAACTGGGGGATCAGGCCCAGCCAGCATGGGTTTGTGAAAGGCAAGTCCTGCCTGACCAACCTCATCTCCTTCTCTGACCAGATGACCTGCTTGGTGGATGAGGGAAAGGCTGTTGATGTAGTCTGCCTAGACTTCAGCAAAGCCTTTGACATGGTCTCCCACAGCATTCTCCTGGAGAAGCTGGCGGTCCATGGCCTGGACAGGTACACTGTTTGCTGGGTTGAAAACTGGCTGGATGGCTGGGCCCAGAGAGTGGTGGTGAATGGAGTGAAATCCAACTGGTGACTGGTCGTGAGTGGTGTTCCCCAGGGGTTGGTGCTGGGGCCCATCCTCTTCTTGTTAGCTCTGGCTGTGGCGGGGACTGACATTCCCATCCTGGCTTCTCCAGAGTTACGCAGCGTGTCTGCTTGAGAAGATGTGTGTGGAGCTAGCAAACATGCCAGCTAACAAGCTGCAGTGCAGATGCTCGCCCTCCATCACACAGCAGAAACAAGGTCTTAGGCTGTTGCTCACTTGCAGATCAGTACATATAAATTAACCTATGGAATAATAGTGATGCTGATGCCTAATTTTTTATTATTATTTTTAAAATTTTCATTTCTAGAATGAGATGTTCATGTCAATAGTAAGTAGGTGTTGCTTGTGGCTTGCAGGCACTGGAGTACGGCCAAAGAGAACACAGTCCAGCTAGGGTTTAAGAGTAAGTTAAAATGAATGTTCTTTAAAATTTTAAAAAGGGGAAGATCAAGTTCTAAAAGTAAGCAATTGTGAAATATGTCAGAAATATTTCTCAGTTTGCAGGAGCTATTTAGGGCATTTATCTGTGATATTACCCGTTGTTAAATTTTCCTTTTCTGCTTTGAAGTCTCACTGTCTTAACATTGCTCGTCAGAGATGGCAAATAAATCTCTGCGTTACAATATGAGGAATTTGCTACAGAATTTGGAGTACTTTTGTTTTGCTTCTCCATCAGGATGGCTGGAAGTGGACTCCTGTCTCTATAATAGAAAACACCATTTTATTTCATACATATGCTGTGCTATGCTTTGTATTGTCTTTCCCTATTAAGAAGGTTATTCAGTGAGATTTGGGGGTAAAGAATGACATAACAAAAAAAAAATTAAATTGAGAAAAGTTTAAGCTTTTTCTTTGAACCCCTACAAGATTGTAAAAAAGAAATAATTCACTTTGAGAAGATACTGACTTTCTGCAGCTGTTACAGTGCTCACCGTTGTCTTCGTAAGAATGAGTTCATTTTCTTCTTGACTTTGGGTGTTTTTAGGAAGAGGACTCTGTGTTCTAACATCGAATCTCTTCCGTTCATATTTAGTGTAACTTCTGAGCTGCACAATACTTAAAATTTGATTAAAAAATTGAAAAGTTTCAGTGTAACCTCCAGCTTCTTTTCTGCCTTAAAAGAACTGTGTTTAGTGACTTGCTATGCACGCAGTTGTCTTTGAAGTACTCTACTGTGATATGAAACAGCAAGTGTGCAATGAAAGAGCGTCCCAAGAAGCTGAATTCTACTGGAGTCCAAAGCAGGACTTTCATTTTACAACACAAAAGGTATGGTAAAATATATGAATATGATGATTGAAGTATGTGAAACATCACCTTTAAAAACCTTTACTCATGTTTTTGACTGCAGATATGACTGAATGGAATTATTTTGTAGAAGCAGTGAATAAAGTTGAATGCAGTTCATTAGGGATGGTAGATAAGATTTGATTTGGAAACAACATCAAAGCTACAAAAGTGCAATAGGCTTTAGTGCTTTTTGGAGACTACTGTAAGAAGCCACATTTTTATCGGTGCCAATGTGCTAAAATCCCTAGCTCTTGATTCACACTATGACAGCAGTGTTATTATCCCATGCTTCTTGCCGAGACCTCTGTATTTTATTGCTAAGTGCTATAACTTGGTGTTTGCCACTGGGAGTTCCAGCATTAATCCCCTCGTTCAACACGGGAAAGGAACCAATACTTATGTGTAGTTATTACACAGCATTAAATGTGCAGTATACATTGTATATTTCTTATGTGCGATGCTGTATTCAATTACACGTTGTGAAAGGTCCTGATCTATGAAACGGATCCTGCCTTGGCTCCTGGGAGCGTGATTATGAGCTGCTGGCCAGCTGCATTAATTGTGCTTTGGCTTCTGCAGCAATAAAAAGTGTTCTTGCTGAAATCGGCGTTTGGGTATTGGATTTTGTTTGCAATGACAATGCTAACAACCTTTGTTGAATGTTAAAGTTTTTAATTAAAAAAAAAAGGGGACTGTTGTAATATACTGTGTCATTAGAGTGATGACAGTAGATTAGGCTATAGATAAAAGTAGACGGTTACTTTTCCACAAAGAACACAACTATTACTTTCCAAGAACTATTTTGCTTAGCACAGTGTTGCTTGCAGATAAGCAGTCTCCGTGCTTCCTCTACCAATTTGAAATTCAGAAATATTTTGGAACTCAGGAGCCATTCAAATGTTGGTTCCAGGCTTTTAGAAGCTGTGAATATTACCTCAAAATTGCTCCTCTCTCCCCTGTTTCTCCCTCTTGGTTGGGAAGTGAAATGAAAATTATGATTTTTAAATCAATGACTTGAAGTGAGTGGAGTTTCTTTCTTCATGCTTTGAACATTTAGGATTTATATTTTAATTTTCTCTGATTCTAGGAACAGTACTTATTCTCATGTGATCCATCTCAAGAGGTAACTTTTTAAAGAATGTCTTTACCAGATGTTATATAACATGTAATAAATGCTGTGAGATTTATCAACATAAACTTAGTTTGGATATCAGAAGAATTTGTCTTTCTTTTCTTGAGCGGCCCCTACAACCACAATTTCTTCTATATAATTAGAATTTCAAAGAATCAGATTAGGTATGTGGATTTACAGAAGGGACCACATGGGCAGTGCAGCTCGGGGATAGGAGCCAGA
>VWZZ01008519.1:0-25749 GCA_013399095.1 Psophia crepitans
AGCCATCCATGACCACATTCCAGAAGATGGAGAAATGTGGTTTTGTCTAGTTGGTACACTGTTGCAAGTGTCTGTGTGGAAGGAAGATGGAAAGTAAGGCGATCAGGAGTAGAAAGCATTCTGTAGCTTAGTGGGGCACTATTTTCTCTAAGAGCATCTCTGCTGGAGGCAGCCCTGACTGAGGTAGGTAGGTGTTAGTGTGGGAAGAGCTCATCAGCAGGGAACTCAGTGCATGCAAGGAAATCATGCAGGAGCAGTAGGGTGTCAGGTGAGGTTTGCTGGGGCTGTAGGGTGTGCATGGAGCAACCTCTGGCTAAGTCTGTCATGCGAGCTGGTATGTCTGGAGTACATAGTCATGGCCACTGCACACTCGGTTCAAGGGGGAGTGTGCTAGCAGGGCTGCAGATCAGGCTGGAGGAGAAGGGGGAGAAGCATGCCATGCTCGCTGTTGTCACCAAGTCAATGGTACAACCAGCTGGGAGCTGGCAAGCTGGGAAGAAGCTTCTGAGGTGTTACTAGTAAAGAGTTAGTTGGTATAGCCAGCAGGCAACCTCTGCAGGGGGAGCTGATCATAGGATGGTAATCTGCCACGGAGAAGAGACCTTATGAGGTCCCAGCCCACACTGAGCAAGAGAAGCTTGACACCCAGAAGAAACTGTTCCTGGGGGAAGGAGCCATGCCTTGCTCACTGCCCAGAAGTAGAAACACCCAATTAAAGAGGATGCTGTTTTCATCATCCCTGTGTAGTGTGACTGCCTGACTTTCAAATGGTGTTTCTTTTATTTGCTTTCAGTGGATCCCTTTGAGACAATGCTGAAGTCCCTCTTGAGGTACCAGTCCAGCCTGAATGGGGATACAGGAGAGAGTCACATGAGGAGAAAGCTGTATGAAAATGGTGTGACCAAGTCCTTACAAAGTAACTTTGCTCTCATCCAGAAGGTGCGTAACTGCCTTTGTACCGCAGAGAAGGCCTGTGTGGCTCATGGGGGAAAGTTTAGTGAGAGTGATCACTAGGATAAAGAAGCTGCATTGAAGTTAGTGGTGAAAATGTAAGTATCTGAGACAGTGAACAGCCTTTGCCCGTTCAAGCATGGTGTGAATATTTGGTTTCTCCTAGCTCCAGTGGGTTAGGGGGAAGGGCTGAGCTTTGTGACTTTTTATGCCAAGATACCAGATGCAGTTAAAGATGCTGGAACATCTGGATTCTAGATTTATTTCCCAGGACAGGAGGGAGGAGCAAGCAACCAGCTATTGGGACCAGAAACAGGTGAAGAACTGTTCTGTTAACTCAGTCCAGCAGTTGGATGATGAGCTGTTTTCCCAGTCTGGAGCTACTAGGCTGAGGGAGCTGGAATTGTTCAGCCTGGAGAAGAGAAGGCTCCGGGGAGGCCTGATCGCAGCCTTCCAATACCTAAAGGGGCACCTACAGGCAAGCTGGCGAGGGGCTGTTTGCCAGGTAGTATAGTGACAGGACAAGGGGTAATGGGTATAAACTAAAAGAGGGGGGATTTAGATTGGACGTTAGGAAGAAATTCTTTACTGTGAGTGTGGTGAGGCACTGGAACAGGTGGCCCAGAGAAGCTGTAGATGCCCCATCCCTGGCAGTGTTCAAGGCCAGGTTGGATGGGGCTTTGGGCAACTTGGACTAGTGTAGGGTGTCCCTGCCCATGGCAGGGGGGTTGGAACTAGATGATGCTTGTGGTCCCTTCCAACCCAAACCATTCTGTGATTCTATGATTAAAGGTTTTAAGGTTTCTTTTGTGACAGAGGGAACAAGAGAGGAGGACAGGGCTGCCTTGTTGGAGGGAAAACCTGGGGAAGAGGCAGAAGGTTTGAGGCTAAAATGTTAATGGAGAGTTAAATGGAGAGGAACCCTGGAAAGAGTGTAGTTTCATGCCATAGCCATGAAAGTGTGGTCTGCCTTAGGAACTGGTTGGGAATGTCTCCAGGGTATGTTTGGTAAATAGGCTGCTGCTATTACTGCCAACTAATGATTCCTTCCCTCTCAAGCTGTCAGAAGAGTTGCTAGCCAAATGGCTGTCCCTCCCTGAGGCACAACACGTGCCACTCTGCCAGCACATGCTGGGTTTTGCCATGAAGTCTGTCACGCAGACAGCTATGGGCAGCAGCTTTGAAGATGACCGGGAAGTCATCCGATTCCGCAGGCACCATGATGCAGTAAGTGTCACAAAGAGCCAGGAAATCTCCTGTTATGTTTTTTCCAAGCTAACAGCACACAGCTTGTGTCTGTGTAGACTTTAGTACAAGCTACTGCTAAGACTTTAGCATTGAGCTTAAGAGCTTGAGGGCTCTGTATCAGTTGTCCCAAGCTTAAACTATCTGAAAGATCCTCCTGCTGATCCTGCTGTCATTACTCTACGGTGTTTCTAAAGGATGTGTGGGGACTGGGAACCCAGCTCCAATGGCAGCTGAGAGGTGTCTGGTACCGCTAGTGGAACTTGTCCTTTTCAAAGACCTTCTGAAGGCTGTGTGACATTGTGGAGAAAGGAAAATCTGAGGAGGTCGCAAGCTGTGTCTGCATCTGGGAATGTTAAATCTGCTAGTGAAGGAAACTTCCATCTCCCATTCAAGATTCCCATACCTTTTCCCCTATAGTTGTAATTACAGTTCTTTCATTTCAACTCAATTTCAGCTATCATAGACATAATATCTGTAATGGGACATGGTGTCCTAAAGAGGAGACCAGTTCCATATTCACAGGAAGTCTTCATTTTATTTGATGTTTTCATATTCCTCAATAGGGAAGAATAGAAAAGTCCCAGCATTCTCAGCCTGTGGTGAGTGACGGTGCTCTTCTCTCTGTCCTTTCAGATCTGGTCAGAGATTGGGAAAGGTTTCTTGGATGGGTCCCTTGACAAAAACATGACTAGGAAGAAGCTCTACGAAGATGGTAGGTTCCTCCCAAAATCAGAGTCTTCCTCCCAGTCTAATTAATATTTAGAGTTGGCTAGCATATGGAAGCATTTAATTTGCCCAGCTGTCTTGGCTTTTCTGCAGAGTTGATAATCGTGCCATAAGCTACTAGATGTGTCCTCCTTACTCTCACATAAAATCATTGTTTTGGAGTTGAGTGACAAGCCTGCCATTGCACAAGGAGGGTATAGGACTAGAACTCTAGTTCCAGGTCTAGTTCTAGGGTCTGTCCAGTCTGGAGGCCAATAGAGGATTCTGGGAAGTATCTTATACTTGCTCCCTTCCTGTTCTGTTCCCTAGTGTCCACTTTTGACCTCTTGGAGGCAGGCAACTGTGCTAGGTGCAGACACATGGAACCACTTAATTTGGCCTGTATGCTCATTCTTATGATGCACCATTTGGTGAATGTGCTGCCAGTCACTCACTCGCAGGCTAGAAGACAAAGGTGCTGCTTTGATGGATACCTTCCATGTGATAGCCTCTGATGGGCTGTTAGAAGGTAACATGATTTTCAGATCTGTTATGGCAGTGCTTTTATTTCTCATATATTTATAGCAAGTTATTTTATTTTTTGATTGTCCTGTCTTTTGTTGTTAATAGTTAAAGCGTTTCAGTACTGATTGATAAGGTGTTAAACAAAAGTAGCTTGTATTTGGAACTAAGAATTTGCTTGTAAATCCTCCAAACCCAGTATTTCCTTCTTTATGTTGCTGGTACTGTGTGTTTCAGAACTTGAGGACAACTACTGCCCTGCTAAATTGGGCTTCTCCCATGGGCACTTGTTCCCAGCTGTTCCTGAGTTGTAGGATGTTGCATTAGTACACAGTTTCACAAGCTCCACATAGTAAGGCTTGGTATTTAAGTGTTGCTGACCTTCCTATGCAGAGGGGAGGGACAAAGGGTAGTTTTAAGACAAAGGGGCTGAATTGGGCCATAGTAAATCAACTTTCAGATCCAACTTCTGCTCCATGTTTCCTGGATAGTCTTGAGTAGGTCATATAATCAGACATCCAATGACATCTAGGTCCCTAACTCCCCCAGTTCCCACAACAGCAACCAGGAGTTAGGCACCCAAATATCTTCAGATGTGTGGACACTTTGTGCCAAACCCCTCCCATGTTTTCGTCACCTTCCTCTGTCTGTCTATGCACTCTTGCACCATGCTTGTAGAACCCCTAGCAAAAGGGAGACCATCAGTGGCTGGAGGTGCTGTAACACTTGAGTAATTCTAACTCTACAGCCCATGCAACTAGTGTTATCTGGCTCACTCGTTTTTATGGAGGTTGGTTAAACGCATTCTCTGGTGGCTCAGCACTAACTGTCATTTGACGACTTCTTACGTGATTTCAGCTCATAGAGTACGTGTCTCAGTTATACATGTAAGGGTGGCTTTTTATAGGCAACCTGTCTTATTTGGTTCCTACATTTTCAACTAAATACCGCTTTCCACATTGACAGTAACATGGAACAGAGGCTGCTTCTCTAAGTGAGCCCAGCAGGGACAGCTGGTCTGAAAACCTGCTTGGGAATATGGATTTGCTTCTCTGCAGCACTCAGGATGACCAAGTTTTAAAATAAATACTTCTTTCTGCTTCCAAAGCTCTGAGGGAGATGGAATCCACCTTAAGGAAAGTTACAAAGGAGCGCCGAGGCAAATCGTTCAACAGGCATGTCTTTATAGACACTTTGCTGCAGGGGAGCCTGAGCGACCAGCAGGTCTGTGCAGCTGTTACGTCATGACACAGTAATGGACTTTTGCTATTACAAGCTCATTATATTGTAGTCTTTGATTAATTTAAGTTTCTGCATTTTAGGTCAGATTCCTTACTAAAGCAGAGTTTCTTGTTCTTTTTCCATTCCTACAATGTTTAATTGCATTAGACTTTGGTAGCTTTCCTTGCCACTGCTTCGTTGCTATTTTTGTAAGCCAGAAGTATGTTAGTATTAAGCATGTCTCATGTGCCATTCCAGTGGAAGTTCTGTAGAGAGTTCAGTCTGTGTCTTCTAGATGTATTTCCTGCTCTCTGCACTAAAGGGATTTCCTGCACTTGAATGGAGAATGTACCACTTCTTTTTTATCTTTGCGGTCTTGTGAACTTCATTCTCTGAAGTAGATTTTATTTCCTAGATTCTGGAAGATACAATGATTTTCTCCTTGGCAGGATCCATAATCACTGCTAACTGTAAGTACAGATTGTAAGTGACTTTCCATCCTCAGACTCAGCTGTCTAAAACTATGTGTGATGACATAGACTTATTCTAGGCTAATAAAAATTATATTCATCATTCTCTTTCTCCTGAGCTTCAGAAGTATAGAAGTAGCTAAATTTACAGCAGACTCTTGACGCAGCATCGCAGCTAATGACTTGAAACTAAACTGTGTTTGATAACTTTCCCAGTCTTTTGGTGAACCTTAGAATCTCTTCCTGTTGCTTTTCGCTTGCACTCTAATCCCAGCTAACTGATGCTAAATTTGATGAAAAAGCACCAAAAGATGTAAGCCACAAAGATCATGTTGTAAAATAGGTTCTGGCACACGGGAAGGAAATTAGAGCAGAGTACTGGAATCTGACTGGCTGCTTTGAATGTCTGGAGGATAGGTGTGTTCCATGTATGGAAGACTTTCAAAGGAGCTACTTTGGGATTTATGTGAAGATTATGAATAAAAACCCAAAACCTAGATAAAAATACAAACTGTCGCTGTGTAAAATCTCTTATGATAGGGGGATAATTATCAGGCCCTGTATCTCAGCCGGTGTGGCTGGAACTCCAAAGAAAATCTCCTAGGTGCAGCCAGGTGTTAAAGAATGTGGAAGGTATATCTGACAACCATGGTAACAGTCTCCCCAGAGAATATTCTCTCCAAGTACTCCAGGAAGACTGTAATTTTAAGGGCCTTGACTCCTCAGAGATTCCAGATAGTTCTCATGAATAGACAGTTTGGAGCGGTAGAAACATTTCCTTGTAGCTTGAGGGAAACTGCATCCTACACATTCATTTCTTATGCAAGGTTTCTTTTTCACTCTGCTGTTGAAGATAACTCTTGAGTAGCTCACAAAATTGATGTAAGGAGGACAAGTGCTGGCCAACGTGCTGCAGAGAGCTGTACTGTTCTTGTCACTCCCTGTCAGGAGCCCTGGACACTGGCTGTCTGGAGCTCTCACCTGAAATGTGCTGGGGAAGCCGCCTCAGTAAGGAAATTTTCCGATGCTTTTGTCAAACCCGCTTTTCATTTGCATGGTTCACCTAATAACCTGGTTCCCCAGCATCTTCTGGGCTGTGTGGTCCCATTCCCCAGAACTGTGAGGCTGAATGGTTCAGTCTCCTGCACAGCTTCCTAAGCTCCTCATTGCACTGGAAAGAAAATTTTAGCTTGCGCAGTCTCTTGTTACACAGGAGTTCAGCCTCTACTCCTGCCACTGAACACAGAATCAGTACAACTTGCTGTGAACAGAGGTCACCCTTTTTTTGCATCAAAAAGTAATATTGCAAATACAGGAAGTAAGAAAACTGAATGCAATTTGTAAAGGATTGAATTTTCTGAGTCCAATCTTGTCTTGATTCCTTCCCCAGTGTGTACCTGGGCAGTCTATTTCCTGACAACCTCAGAAGATGTTCAGCAGAATCTCTACAAGGAGATGGACCGTGTTCTGGGGAAGGGACCAATTACACATGAGAAAATCGAGCAACTCAGGTGGGTCCCACGGAAGGAACTGTCGAGGAGGGTTATCTCATGTGCTGGGGATGGAGTATTCATGTGCTGTTGCCTGATGCCTGGTCTGCGCTGGGCCAGGAGAAGGCATCCAAAAGCTACTTCCTTCTTTTTTCTGGAAGTTATCGAATCGCAGAATGACTTGCAGCACAGAGCGCATCTGCTGTAGGGCTCCAGGCATGGAGACAAAGCTGCTGTCTTCATAGTGTCTATAGGAAACTCTTTAGGTTCATTGGCAGAGCAGGGCACAGAATCAGTGGCCTGGCTGCCAGGCCAAAATTGTTTGCTTACTGTTTTGTTTGGTTTCTGTCCTAGTTTTCCGAAAGTAGATGTAATCAGTCATTTTAATGGTTGGATTCATGTTAGGCATATTTAGAGAGAAAGCGTGGGATAATCTTCTTTTCAAAGGACCACAGAACTAGGATGATGACTGGTCAACAGTGCCTCTTTATTTTTCATGCATCTTGTATTTGGACTAGGGTTAGCGTTTCAGTAAGGGACTACTGATTATGTGGGTTTCTTGATGTTTGTATGAGTGAGAGGTCCAGGAAAAGGGCTGGTCTGTTTATGCTTTTTATCAGAGTTAGTTTGGTTTAAAATCTGAAAAAAGTGTGGTGAAGAGAGATTTTGATAACGTTCCCTAAAAGCTGATAATGAGATTCAATGCTGCTTGCAAAGATGCTGGGACTCCTTGCCAGAAAAGAATGAAGTGCCTCAGTGTGGCTTGAGAGAGCTCCAGGAGCAGACTGTGACCCTGAACGCAGCAGGTGACTCAGCTCTCCTTGCTGCTGAAGGATGCAGACAAGCGTCTCTCTGGGAAGGTTAAACTAACCAAGTCTTACTGGTTGCAGATACTGTCGGCAAGTCCTGTGTGAGACGGTGCGAACAGCCAAGCTTGCTCCCATTGCTGCGCAGCTGCAGGAGCTGGAGGGCAGAGTCGACCAACATACTGTCCCCAAAGAGGTAGGGCAGTGCTGGGAGCACTAGACCTCTCTCCTTTCCTGGAGGAGAATTTGCTGTTTCCTCTTCTTCCCACAGAGCGGTGAGGCAGGAAGGCCATTTCTTCTGACCCTGTTGAACTTGAGCAGCTGCGCTGTCATCTGAAAGTACAGTTTAGCTCAAAGTTTGCCCTGCATTTCCTCTGCGGGACAGGCTCTGGGAATTCACGTCCTCTTCCTATGCAGATTTGCTTCTGCTTCTGAGTCCACCAGGGACAAATCATCTTTTGAAGGGTCTTAGGGGCTCGGTTATGCATAGAAGAGCATGATGTCATGCCTGCTCATATAATCCATATTTCCACACAGAGTGGCACCTTCCGTTGCTGAAAATAAAATAGTCCATGCATACATGCCAGCAAGAGTAGAGGAACAGGATCGGACCGTCTCTACCTACCAACAGTTGCAGCACAGGCCTTAGAAGTTAAAATCTTGACATCTGGGCATGGATTATGGAAATCTGTAGATGAATATAACATATTTATAATCCCCCTCATAAGCATGAGAGTCTACAGAATAATTGTCATCCAGCAGGGCTGTCCAGATGTGTCTTGAATTGTGCATTTCTTTCTGCTCTGACATACATGTCCTAATTTTCTTTGCAGACACTTGTGCTTTATGCTCTTGGTGTGATGCTGCAGGATAGTTCATCCTGGCCATCACCATACAAGTATGTAGAATCAAGACTTTTATTGCAACTAATTCCTTTTCTTTTTTTAGTTAATATTCTTTAGATCTTGCAGCACAGCATGTTTGGCTGCAGTGCCTTGCTTAAGCACATTTTGGAGATGAAAGAAAGTCTGTAAGAAAATCCATTTATGAAGGTCTTTGTTTGTCTCCATGGGTGGGATTTTGGGGCAATTCAAGTCATGATCCTCCCATACTCCAGTCTGCCTGTGTGTATGTGTTAGAGTTTAACAATTATTTTTTCGCACACATGCGCACAGAGCTTCCCTGGCAAATGTTGGTAAATTCTTTTTAATGTTTTCTGTGAGAGAGAAAGAGTGATTTGAATGGCTTTGGAATCACTGCTTGTCAGTATGAAACAATGATGCAAGGGAGGAAGTGGAAGTCTGAAGTTTTGGTTTTTTCAGGGGAAAGGGAAATGGTATCTCATTGCTTCTATCTGTGAAAACAAAACTGGATTCAAGCCAGTATTTCATACTTTTTAAAGAAAAAAATTGCTGTAGCTTCCTGTGGCCTCCAGGTGGCAAATATCAACATACGTCTGACTTCACTTGGGCTAAGAGAAAAATGTGGGTCAGTTATTCTAGAAAGAAAACAAACAGCTGAGATTTAGGAGAAAGAACAGAGCTTTTAGAACAGCACTTGTCCTCTGCTGCAAGCGTAGAAAAAGGTCAGGCATTGATGTACCGATCTATGAGCATCTTGGCAGGGATTGCCCACTAGAATGGGGCATGCACTGTGTTTAGGAAGGGTTTGCTACGGCCTCAAGGGAGGGACAGTGAACACAGTCTGTTTATTCCAAGGAGAAGGAGGCTGAGGTTTAGCCTGAGGTAGATGTGTGTTTCTGTGGTGGAGGCAGATCAGCTCTTTGTGATCCTTTCACATACCTGCTATGCAAAAACACTGTGTGTGGCTGTTTGCCCTCCCTATATTTTTTCCTAGGCAGCTGCATTTTCTTTCCTATTACAACATCTGTAATTTGCCACTCCAGAGGGAATGTAAGTCTGATACTGCTTTTACTGTGGCTCAGCACCCACATGCCTTTTCACCTTGGTAGAAGCAGAGCTGGGATGTAAGGCAGGGAGTCAAAGCCTTGACGTATAAGCCGAAATGTTTAGCAGAAAGTGAGAGAGAACTGCCTTCCATTCATCAAATTTCCTGGTGTTTTTCTTTTTTTTAAAATATATTTAAATTTAATTATATTTTATTAGTCTCCCTGTGGTTGATTATGGGACTCTTGTTTTAACTCATGCCAGCCCAGGATAATAGTTTTCTGACAGCCTTCACCATCCTAATGCTGGAAACCACTTTTCTCACTTGAATGACTCACCAGCTTTCCTCCTCCAGCACATACACACACCAGCTGCTTGAAGAGAAGGGTGAGGGGCAAGGAGAAAAGGGAAATATTTTTGGGATTGAGAGACGAAGGGTCACAGGGGGAGGGAGAGGGGGAGACAAATCAGATTGTGTGTACCCTGGAGAGGAATAGAGGGCAGGCAGTAGCATCAATCAGCTCAGCTGTGTACTCAAGCTAAATACCTATGGCTGAGGGGTAATGCATATTAGTTCCAGCCCTGTGTCACACTAACTCAGTTTATCAGCATTTTGACCAAGCTGGGACACAGCTGACCAGCTGGGACCATAGGTGGAGTGGATGCACAATTGCCTTCGTAGATCTGTGTGGAACTACCCAGCATGATTTAGACAGCACAAATTAGTGAGATTCTGTATTTTGTTGCCAGTTTCTTACTTGTGTGTGCATGCACATGTGTCCAGGGAAAGGATCCTGTGTCCGCACAGAAAGCCTCAGTGTATTTTGTCTTCCATAGGTTTGACCCAGAGAGATTCAATGAGGAATCAGCTTTGAAAAACCTCTCCTTGTTGGGTTTTTCAGGAAGCCAGGAGTGCCCGGAGTTAAGGTGAGCATAAGGAAAGGAGGTCTTTGTGTATCTCTGTGGCAGACAGGAGAGAAGGTGCTTTCAGCCTCTTCCTGTTACTGCTGTCCAAGCTGGCAGCTGTCCTTTGTCAGGTTTACATCACAGCAAGATTTTTGTTCTTTTCTCCTGCCTCTTCCCTCAGGTTTGCCTACATGGTGGCTACAGTTCTGCTGAGTGTCCTGGTAAGGAAACTGTATCTCCACCCAGTGAAAGGACAAGTCATGGAGACCAAATATGAGCTGGTAACCTCACCAAAGGAGGAAGCCTGGATAACGGTGTCTAAGAGAAGCTAAGAGCAAGCAAAAGAAGGGGCTAAAAGTGCCAGTAATGAAATTCTGAGCAAGGCTCTTAGGGGGAATCATGCTGGCGCCACACTGACTCAGTCAAGGAATTTTACATCCGGATTTTGTTACCTTCCACGTTCTTAACCACATGCCTTTCTTGGGTACTTTTTCTAACTCAACCAGTAGTTGTATTAAAGTAGATTTAATCTGTATGCCTTTTTTACATATGTTTTTGGATCTCTGGACAAACCATTGCAAAGTAAGCAACAAAACCTTGCAGTGGTGTATGTATGAACTGCTGGATGCCAGCTAGTCAAAGACCAGATCTCAGGTTAATCCAGCCCCTTTCCAACAGCAGCCAGAGCTGATTAAGAGTGCCTCTCTTATCAAGTGGAATGCTTCTTCATGGATCATAGCTAGATAAGACCTTGGAGACACAAGGACAAAGCCTTTCTCTATATATAGGTATTTTTATTCAAAGTGTCTTTCCTTCCCTTAAGCTATAGCTATAACTGTCAAGAAGAGCAGATATATCTTGTGAGAAGTATGTGTGAGTGTGTGTGTGTGAGAGAGAGAGAGAAAAAGAAAGAAAGAAAGGAGGGGCAGGAATTGCACCACTGGTTCTCTTGCTGTGCAGTCTTGCCATGCTGTGAGGCTGCAAGAGAAAGGATGGCTGAGAAATGCTAGTAAACCATGAGCAATAAAATTGGTTTGGCCCCTGAGAAAACAGAAGCATCAGTAATAATATAATGAAATTAAATAAAACCACAGAATGTAGCCCTCAGAAAGGGATTCTTTATCCTGACGGTTCTGAGGGCAATGTCTAATCTAATCAGCATCAGAAATTGATGACAGATGCTTGCAATTCATTCAACACTGGGTCAGCATGAGACTGGTCATGCAAATACTGGAAAGGGAAAGTGCTGATTTTATAGGGCTCTGGATTAATGTTGTACTTAATAACTTAAAAGCCTTTCAAAGAATCCTTTTCCTCCTCCAAAACAGGTGCCATCCAAAGCAGCATTACATGCCACATGTTTACATGCTTTTCCCTGCTTCTTTCTTTGTCTTTTGGCCATCACAGGCCAGCTCCTGAAGGATTTTTCAGAGCCCCACTGAACGGCTTGCAAGGCAGCAACCTCTTACCCTGTCATCTCATTGGAGTAATTGCCATCTGACTTCCTTTTCAGATTGTATTTCTGTCTGGGTTTTTTTTTCCCCTCTTACATGGGATCACCCTGTACCTGATCTTTATAAGTCTTTTCCCCATAAAACTGACTTCTCTGATAGCTCCAGTTCCTACCCCCTTCCCACCCAAAAGCTGCGTGGTGGTAGGTGAGGTGTTGCTCAGCCTGCGGCTGTGCGTGCCTGAGCTGCTCTTGCGCACAGCTACCGATGCACCGCAGAGCAGGCCAGGAGTGTGTGGCTCCCATTAGAGGCACTTTCTACTGCCTCTGCAGACAAGGCACGCTTTCATAGGGACACATACCTGGTAGCTGCAATTCCCATTTCTACAGACATTGTTCCTCTCACTGGCACCTTCCAAGTCAGGAAATCTGCTGCTCGTACAAAAATGGTTTGCCTCTTTTATCACTGCCAAGTGCCAGCCTGAATGCAGTCCTGTCAGCTCTTGTGGGGTTAACATCTGATGCCAGCCTCTGCGGGCACCAGACAAAGAAAATTGTGCTCTTGGGTTTCATGTGTCAGCTCTGCTTTTGGCGGAGCTGTAGAGATTCACATCCTCCCTAGTGCAGTTCATGTTGGGGGAGAGGTGAGGCAGAGATGTTGTTCTACTGTTTTTTGTCTGCTGGGCAGAAAAAGGAGGGTTATGCAGTTCAGCTTGCTGCCTCTCTCTTGCATTGATTTTTATAATGAACTGCAAGAAAGCTCTTGCTAATCTGACCTCCATTTGACTGAAGGTTGGTCCCCAGATGGCAATTCATGTTAGGCTTTGCTTGACTGCTTATGCAAAAAGCCTGTTTTTCTTGAAGGTTGCAGATGTTTCCTAAACATTCCAGAGAAATCGGTGTGGTAAAAGACTTTACTTTAAAGCATCCCTGGTGTGCAGAGGAGGCAAAATGGAGACTAAATTATTGCCTTATTGGGAAAAAAATGGTAGGATAGCGCTCCCTGCTAGGAACCGTACTGGTATATAATTGAGTGGCGAAGATCTCCTCTCCTGTAGCTGTGTCACAGAGGTGAAGCTTTCAGACAGCGGCAAAGCTTTCCAAGTATAATTGTCCAGACTTCTGTTACACCGTTTCTCTGCCTTGCTGAACCTGTACAGGCCAACTGCTTTGCGACAGCCCTTCCCCAGTTACAGGAATAAAAAATGAGAGTAATTTCGTACAATTTGTTACAAATTTTCTGTCAGCCTGCAGAGGTATCACATCCCGTAAGACTGTGCCAGTAACCAAGCATGCTGCAGGAGTCCCGTGACTGATACGAGAGAAGAATGTGGCCCAAAGTGCTGGAGAAAGCAAATCATTAGTTTGTGTTTGCTCAAAACTGCTGTCAAAAACACACCCTGACTCTCCGGTTAAGGAAATGTGTTGAGTGTGGAGAGAAAGGAGGGGGATGAGGCGCTCTCAGGCGTTTGTTGTGCACTGCTCAGAGTGACACTGAGGTCACAGCCACATTGTTTGCTGAAGTCTGTAAGCTTCCATTCCTCACTCTATCTGTGTCGGTCATTTCAAACCGCCTGACTATGAAGATTTAGCGCAATACATCAGCCCAGCTGTGGATCCTTTTATTGTACTAACTCCCTTTTTTGTGTGGAATGGTCATGTATCAGAGCTTTCTCATGAACTTTTAATCTATTTTGATTGAAAGCTTGAAATACCAGTTTTGTCCCATTTCTCTCCTCACCCGTTGTCTGGCATGCACCGTCAGCTGGTTCTTGTCTGGCTTGGTTTCCTAAGGAAGACTTGTGTTCATAGAGCGTGCTCCCCTCCCCACTTATGTTTGGCCATTTTCCCCTTCTCACAAGGAGTAACTTCTGAGCCGTTGGGTGTTGGACAGGGTTTGGAGTTTGAAATCTCAACACTGTTATGGTCCCACAAATTTTGTGAAGGAAAAAAAAAAAGCAACAAAAAGAAAGATGACCAGGCATAGGGAGTCTATGCTAGACGTGTCACAAGATTGCAGCCGAAGCATTGTGAGATGCCAACCGGGGGAAAAGCCTGAGTCAGTGCCTGCACTGTAGCAGACAGCCAGTCTCAGGAGTCCAGTCGGTAGAGAATAGGGTTTTGTCAGTCCTGCTGCTCAGACCCATGCAGTAAGGACACACCAAGAGGGACTTCGGGATCCTGGTCAACAGCAAGTTGAACATGAGCCAACAGTGTGGCCAGGCTGTCAGGAAGGCCAACCATGTCCTGGGGTGCCTGAAGCACGGCATTGCCAGCCGCTCTAGGGAGGTGATTGTCCCACTCTACACTGCGCTGGTGCAGCCTCACCTTGAGTACTGTGTGCAGTTTTGGGCGCCACAGTACAAAAAGGACATAAAACTATTGGAGAGTGTCCAGAGGCGGGCAACCAAGATAGTGAAGGGTCTAGAGGGGAAGATATATGAGGAGAGGCTGAAGTCCCTTGGCTTGTTCAGCCTGGAAAAGAGACTGAGGGGAGACCTCATGGTGGCCTACAGCTTCCTCAGGAGGGGGAGTGAAGGGGCAGGTGCTGATCTCCTCCCTCTGGTGACCAGTGATAGAACCCAAGGGAATGGCATGAAGCTTCAACAGGGGAGGGTTAGGTTGGAGATCAGGAAAAAGTTCTTCACTGAGAGGGTGGTTGGGCACTGGAACAGGCTCCCCAGGGGGGTGGTCACAGCACTGAGCTTGACTGAGTTCAAGAAGCGTCTGGACAACGCTCTCATCTGCTCTGATTGGGCTGGTCCTGTGTAGAGCCAGGAGTTGGACTCGATGATCCTTATGGGTCCCTTCCAACTCTGGATATTCCATGATTCTATGACACATCTGAGGCCCAAAGATCCCTTCTGGCTCTAACACAGGGATGAGGGCAAGCATTGCAACCTGTGGAAAAAAATGCCTTAGTCTAGGAACAAAGCCAAGAGGGGGAGGTTGCTTCTATAATAAATGGAATTGTTGCTTTTTATGCTTCATATTCCTGCTTTACACCAGAAAGTTGCTTCACAAATTCCACAGGATGGTTCTGAAAAGCATACAGAAAAGCTGTCATATCATTCCTTCGACTCTTACTGTAGAATAAAGCTTCTACAGAGGGCCACAAACTGATGGAAGGTAAGAAACTAAATATATCTCTGTGCCTATGCAACCTGCTGCTCTCAGAAGCCGGCAGCCAGTGCAGGTGCCAGGAGCAGTCAGGCCATTGCTAATTGATTGTCATGGCTGTTCTGTCTGACAAAGCCTTATACTTTTGCCCCTTGTACTGGTGGCAACTGGTGAGACAGTTGTTAATGTACCTTTGAGCAGATATGAGCTAGCCTCCTGCTGCCTCCAAAATATCCATGAATGGTGTTACCTCTAGATTTTAATTAACCTGGGCTGCATATAGAGCCATTATTGCAAATTAGTAATATCCTGTTCCCAGCAGGTTAGAGAGTTGCTGGTAGTGGCTGTGGCATGCAGCACATTGTTGAGGGCTATACGTTTTATTTTCCATCATTAAATGGAAAGGATGGTCTTGGCAGCTTCTGTCGTACTTGCTGCAAAAGTAAATGGTGGCTGCTGGGCAGCGTGGATGTTTGCTGATTTAATATGCCTTGGCCAGCTCTCACGCCGGTTCCCCTGTTAGCTGTGCAGTTACATGAACCTGGGGCTGCTGGCAATCCAAGCTGCAAAAACAACATATCTGTCTCATTGGTTCATAAACATTTTGGTGTTGCTTCACTGACAGGGTAGTAGCATTGCCTTCTCACTTTTCTGTCTCAGGTACTGTGCACACGGTCTCACTGACAGCCGGAGGTAGTTGTAGAGTCCCACCGCTCAGTAGGGCCATGTATGACCTTCCCAAGGCTTCTGTGAATGCTACAGAAGGGGCTGCCTGACATTGACCCTTGGATGTAGATATATCCTGATCAGGAGAGTGAAGTCTACAGTTTATTGACTTCCTTTCTACACTCAGCTCCTCTTGTAGCTTTGGGGCAAAAGGAATGTGGGTTATGCCACCAGGAAGTGGAACTGTTGTAATTACCATGGCAGCTCTTGCTGATCCTTTCAACTTGTCCAAAGCAGGAATTGCTGGAAAATATTCCAGACATTTTTCTCTGGAGCCTGAAAGCATGTACCCATCTTGGCATCTCTCTCTAGTTGAGCTCAGGACTGTTTTTTAGCAATCACTTTTCAACTAAACAAAAGGCCCGTTTGACGTCTCTTAGGATTCAATGCCAGGTTTTTGGTGGTAGCAGACGGGGAAGAGGAACTACCACATGCAGAAAAAAAAAAGATCAAGAAAATGTTCTTCACATATGGAGGGTGGGGAAGGAGAGAAGATGAGGGTTTCCATGGCAACATTCCTTGAAGATAAGTATTTTTAAATCTGTGTGAATTTTAGCATTCCAAACACAGTTGTGTTTCCCACAAAAAGATTTGGGGGAGGGCTGGAGTGGAAAGAATTTTTTCCCTTACTTTTCAGGTCATTCCTGTTTCTTTTGCAGAGGAGCCTGAACGGAAGATAAATGAAGTACGTGCAATTGCTCTGATGTTAATGCTCTTTCCAGGAGGCAAAAAACATCAGTCATAGTTCTGTATCTGCACCAACATCTCTGGTGCTACCACTTGATCATCTCTTTAATGGGAAAAGTAGCTTAAATAGATCAATGCTAGGCTTGCAGGATTCCACATTAAAACCAGTGTAACTTGGAGCGAAATCTTAATTGTAATTGGCATACAGATAAGTGATAGCAGTGGTGAAAGGGTAGCTGAGGCCTTTTGCCTTGGCCAGAGAGGAGAGGATGCAGAACTGAAAGGGCAGAGGAACCAGGTAAAATGGGTCCTCCGTGAGTGTCTTGGTTGCCTCGATGACAGTGGAACATCACTGCAAGTGGCCAGTGATGCTCCAGTGACACTATTAGGCAGGAAATGTTTGCTCTTTATATGGAGTATCAGTGCTGGGGGCACCTCTGAACCTCTCTGAAAGTTCTCTGCTCCAGGCTCTGCAGTGCTGAGCAACTCACGGGCACTGGCACGCTCTGCTCTCACCTCCCTGCTGGCATCCAGGCAGGTCAGCTCTGTCACAAGCCTGGCAGTGAGACATCCAATGCTGTGCCTGCTTGGCTGCCAACTTTCTAGTCTCACCAAAAAAGGCTTTTTTTTTTTTTTTTAGCATTCGCTTCCAACTCAGTAATGACTCAGACACTGCAGCAAGGGTAAAGCGATCATCTTCCCCTTCAGAGCTTTACAGCAGAAGGCCCTGGGTCTCCTCTCTAAAAGAGGGCTTGCTGGGCCCAGCCATCAGCTGGATTCAGTTCTTTACCTGATGGAGATGCTCCAGCAGTGCTGTGTATCTGCTGGCTCACGGGCTGTGTTTCAGCAATAGACTAAATGATTCCTACAAGTACTTCGTGTTCAGAAGCCTTGGGGAAGGGAGGTTGGGAGAAAATTAATAGTCATATATAAAAGAGAAGGCTCTTGCCCTAATTCCCTAGGCCATGAATCCGGGAGAGGAACAAAAATCTATTGGAACAGTAAGAGAAAAACAGTAAGTTATATTTGGCCACTACCTTTCAGGGTGAGGGAGGGGTTTCAGGGTGTCTGAAAACATGAAGTTCGTATTGTCAGTGTGGAAATGGGCACCTGGTACCACTGTTTCATATTGGCTGAGACTCTGCTACAGAAGAAGCAAGGTTCAGGTCTAGCTAAGGTGACTATTACCCCTGTCAAATTCCCTACCGCCAATGTGGAAAAAAGCCGCACTTTTGGATCCTCTGTTGGAATTCACTGTTGTCAGACACATTATTTTTAATTTTGGGAACAATATTCATGCCCTGAGGTCAGCACTAACGTGAAAATGCACATGCTGACTTTGTAATTTCTTGGACTGAAACTGGCTTGCTCATGCAGGACTTGTTAGCTGTGAGTTATATACATGATTATATATATCATGTTTATTCCATCCCTTTCTTTAAGACCACTGGTATTTTGTGCTGCACGTTAATGCTTCAGCTCCATGCATTTGCCTTACAGCTGAACCCTGGGAAAGATGAAGGAACTCTGTGATACCTAAATAACAGGAATGCAGTGACTTCAGTCCTGCTCAGCAGCCTTCAGTATCCAGTGTGTCACAAGCTGACTCTTCCTCCATCTTCGGGTGCTTGTAAGTCAGCCTGGTACAGCGACAGGGTTTGGGGCAGTTGCAGTTGAATCTTAGTTGTGAATTTCAGTCATAAGAAACCAAATTTTCGAAGCTGTTTAGGTGTTTGGATTTTGAATATCGTATTAAGCACCTACTTGGCTATTTAAATGCCTAGATGTCTTTGTAAGTCTAGTATTGCCATAATGCAAAGAAAAAGGAAATGATGCAGAGGGTTTGCTGGATCAGGCCTCCGGTTTCATATCCCAGCAGTGATAACTAGGTAGGGCAAGTTGCTATATATACACACACCACAGTTCACAGTGAACCTCTTTTGTGCTTGAGGAAGCTTGATGGTGACTTTTACACAGTAAAGGTAAAAATACTGCAAACATACTTCCTGCATTAGCCTTTAGATATTTTATGGCTGTACTGTTCCAGTGTGGTAAACTGAGCTGAGCAATCGCATTTTCTCAATTACCCTCAAGAACTGGAAATCCTTATCACCTCTGTGTTTCTTTCTCCCACTACTGCAGCACTGGTCTTGAAACTGTCACCACAGCTAAAAATCCTCATTCTGTAAATTAAACTGTGATTTAAAAAAAATTTTACAGTGCAGCCTCCTCATAAAACTCCACCAAGTCTTTTGCTGATGTGACTCACTCAATTACTCACGTGGGCAGACATTCAGATAATAAAAGTAGTTAATGGAAAGCTGTGAGAAATACTGCTGGTTCCTGAGGAGGCAGCGGAGGGGGAAGGCTACTGCGGGTATTTTATCCGAAGAGCTGCTGAATTCACTGAGCTCCCAGCCATTTTTTTTTTAATATAAGGATTTCTCCATTCTGGTTTTCCCTTTGTATAAAAACAGCTTGAAAATCAGATTGGCAGTAGAGGAACAGAAGTACACCAGCTGTATGTTTGCTCTTCTGCTCCTTTTCCTACATATTAGAGATGATAGCCAGTCTGTGCCCTGAAATAATCTCTTTATCCTAGCCATGTATATACTTTCACACCACTCAGTACTCTAATGTAAACTCTGGATTCCTGAATCAAGAAGTACAGCTAGCAAGTGGCTAAATGAGCCCTTGGGTTGGAGGTGTCACATATACTGACAAGGACCAGATTTTTCTGGGATAAATAGTTGGCCTTTGAGATTTGGTGTGCAATAGGTCAGGTGATACAACTAGAAGGCAGATTTCAGTGAGCACACATTGGAGGAATATGGCACTTTTTGAAGTTGGTGAGGCAGAAAGTTAGGGAAGAGTATTAGGATACCACTTCAATGTGAGAATGCCGTTAACACAATGAAATTATACATATGTGATGGCTTCAAAGAGAATTAAGCCAGAACTGGAACTAGTGGAAGTGGACAAACTGATTAGAGCTGAGGGCTAGCTGGCATTTGCAAAACAGCCAGAACAGGTAACTCTTGGTTGTGTGGCTCTGAGGCAGCTAGATTTTTGAGGAATGTGCTAGTGCAAATGGCTGTGTGAGCCTCTTCCAGCAACAGCGATGGGTGTGAAAAGGGAAAGGACACAAGGATGTGCTCATTCCTTATGCAAGATGAGCTGGGAGGGAGACTACGGCTTGACTTGTAAAATAGAGCTTCTGGCACAGAGAGGCAACACATGGGTTTTGAGGCTGTGGACCTGAGAAAGTAAGCTGTCAGATTATATTTAGCGAATATATGCTGCACAAAAGCACAGAGAGGGAAGAAGGGGAACCAGTGCGTAGCTGGGCCTCGTGCGTAGTGAGCACACAGAGCAGGGAATGAGGCTGTTTAGAGGATGAATTGCCTTGGTGTTCCTGATTCTAATATATCCCTGTGTGAGGCCAGGGATCTGCACAGACCTGTATGATTACTTTGAACAGCAGGGCTCAGCTTTGTTCATCCTTCAGTGATGGCTCAAACCCAGACTCCATTAGGTGAAGGGGGACCAACCTGTGACCTTCCAGCCATTCCCCTCTGGCCCCATGCTAGGGATGTCTACCCCAGCAATCCCATTCCCGAGCTGGGGAAGCAGTAGTTTGACAGAGGCTCTTGAAACCAATGTCACGAGCTGCTGTACACTCCAGCTGTATACCCAGCTCAGCCCCAACCCACCAGAAGCTTGTTAGCTAAGGTTGGCACTGGCAAAACAGGTTAAATACCCTGCCCCGTTTGAATTCAGGGGCATGACCACCTCGCTCCATTGTGTTCCCTGGAAAATCCAGTCCTAAAAAAACAAAGATGGAAAAAAAAATCAATTGTTATGTCTGTGAGACAGATCAAACCTTGTATACTGATACATGATAGTTGGTCATTTGGGTCCTGTTTTGTATTCCAGGGTGCAGAGATTGTGACTTGGACTAGCTTGTAGCAGGATAGGTACAGCTCAAGCTCTAACTCTTTCCTGCTAAAAGCTCACTCATATAATTCAGAGATGTCTTTGCCTTTGAAATATATGAGTCCTTTAAGCTCCCTCTCAGAGGAGACAGTGCGGGGAGGCCTGGCTGCCTCCTGCACGTAAATATTCTGTCAAACCAGATTCAGGCTGAGGTGGGTGAAGCTGTTGCGACTGATGGGGAGCCATCAGTCTCCATCTCCTGCTAGGCAGTACTGCGTTGTTGAGATTTGTGCTGCTGCCACACTGTCAAAAATAGCTATGGGTGAGAGAAAGGGCTGCAATGCTCCCACGCATTAGTCAAGCAGGAGGACAGAGCAGTTAGGAGAAGGAGAGAGATATAAACTGTGACAGTGAACAGAAGCTGTGCAAAGAGGACTGGCCTTCACCGCCTCCTGGAAGAGGATTCACTTGACCAGATGCATGATGGAAGGAAGAAAGATGACTTCACAGATGTGATTTATTATCTTTCCCATGCAAGGGAGTGATGCTAATTCCAGGAAGAACACACATTTGTTTGGTAGTTCCTAAGAATATGCAAGGCCATAAGAAACTTTTTTAAGTGGTTTATGTGGTAAAAGCATGATTGTAAACAGGACAGGATTAAAAAAGCTCCAGGGGCCAAGTTCCTGGAGTTTTGCGAGTACCTAAAAATCTGAACTTTAATTACACATAGAAAGAAAAAGAAACAAAGACTTCAGAGAATGGTTCTAACCATTGTAGCTGCAGAGCAAACTTGCAAATGTGACAAAAGCAGAAGTAGGCCAGTTACATCTGCTCCAGTCCGTAGTGAGCTGGAATCAATAGCTGAGAGAGGATGGATTTTCCCATGTGCTGTAGCGGAGCGTTAACCCCAGTATCTACCTTTCAGGGTCTGTCTCCTCAGCAACTATATCAGACCTTAGCTGGGGGATGTCACAAGGATGAGAACAGGGTGGGAAAGGACTGGAAGTTGGTCTGGGTTGGCATCTTTGAGAAGGAATACTGGCAGGAAAGAAAAACAAATTAGAGTGGTTCTTTCCTCCTCCTGTTCACAAAGTGCTTTGTCGTTTCAACCCTTGGAGGGAAACTGATGAGCAACTATGCTTTGTGCTGGCTTCTCTTTGAGATCATTTGTTGCCTGTTTTCTTTTAAAGTCTGAAATGTTAGAAAGAGATCATTATTCTTCCTATTTAGCTTGACCTCTTCCTCCCTTGGAGAGTTTCTCCCCTTGTAATGGCTCTGTCCTCACACAGTGCTGTGTTGAAATAAAGTTCAAGAGAAAACTTGAATTCCTAGCAAAAAAGCTGGGTATTTAGAATGAGCTACGTCCTAGAACAGACAGTCTGAATCTCTGCAACACGTCCTGCCCCTCTCTGGAGGTGTTGTGAGGTGTCAGTCCTGCACTGCCTCTGTCTGAGGTGGTTCTGAAACAGCAATGTGAGGGCAAATGCTCCTGTGAGATGTCAACTACCCCGTGGGGTAGTACCCTTTGTGCAGCAAGTGCTTCACCCAGATGCAGTTTCTTGTAAGCAGAGAGGTTATCTATGGTCACAGTCTTGATTGCCCAGCAAATTGCTGAATGCCCGAGGAAGAAGGAGGAGAATGTGCAGCTGCAGGGTGTGTGGGTTTTTCTTTCTGTTTTACAGTGGGGACTGGAGGTTGAGTGTTTAAGACGCCTCTGGATCCTGACACGGTTTATTGCAGCACTGGAGGTGTATGAGCTGCCTTCTGTGTTGGAAGGCCACCCCTGGCTTTCTGGAATAGCTGTGGGAGTTAAAGAAGCTGCTGTTCAGGTGCTTTGGATTATGAGACTGGCAAAGACCTGCCATGCAGCCAGAGGCAGATCGGCACACTATGTCAAGTGAGCAGGATGGCATGGTGTTTTGTTGAGGGAGTGAAAGTACATCACAGACTACTTTCTTCAATCCTGTTTTCCCTCCGTCTCCCACCCCTCCAGCTGTTACCTGCTGGCTAAAGGGCATGGGCCTACGGATATGGTCAGTACACATGACTGTATGTTTAGTGTCAGAGTCCTTTATCCAGCTGCAAATCTGCTCCGCTCCACGTCATGCAGCAAGCGCAGGGATTTTCAGGTTTTGTTTCTACCATTTACAAAATGTGAAGAAAAAAAAAGAGAGGGAGGGAAATGCTGAGAAATGAGAACCTCATAAAACTAGAGCAGAGTTATTTACACAAGTGAACTGAAAACCTGCAGCACTATCTGTCAGAGATCTGACCTGGTCGTCTGTCTCAACAGGATGTTTACTCACATACCCCGATGTGGTCATTGTGCTGTTCAGTTTTCCATATAGCAAAGAAATGGAAGAGGCTTTTGATTGTGATTTCTTACTGTGGTGCCAAAAATAGGTGGCCTTTGAGCTACCCCATTATTACCTTTATCTAATTAAGAACTGGTAATTCAAACTGTCGTGTGTGGGACATGCACACAAAGTGCCCAGCTGCAAGACTGCACATGACCAAAGGATCTGCTTGTCTCTGCAAGTTTTGGTGAGCAGGGGACTGACTCCCCGGGGTGGTTGGCAGAGGTAAAAACCTAATATGTGTGAGAGACCCTGGAAGAATCACGGTTTCGCTCTGCTTTTGGATCTAGACCTCCAATTGGGAGTGTCCGGCTAGGTGGTTGCCTTTCTATTTTCTGGTGACTGAATAGCATGTTTACGTGGAAAATATGTTTGCTTCCTAGTCTTGAAGATATTAATCTAAGGGAAAATCTTGCACAAAAGGATTAAAAAAAAGTTGGAAAAGTTAAAGCGTATAATACTGTAATTAGGGCTGAGGGAGTATAAAAACTTAAAATTAGTTTAGCACATCAGGTGACAGATGGGAAGTCATTTATGTAAATTTAGGGAAGTGGTAGTTGCATGCAGTCGGTCTAATTTAAACACTTTAATTATTTTTGGTATGTGTACAGAGGATTATAGGATGGTCATTATTCTGACAGGAGGGCTTATCATATTTAAATGTAAATCCACAAAAGAGTACCCTATTAAAATGTAAACATGCCGTGATAACAAGCACCCAATTATGCAGACAGGTTAGTCCAGCTACTCTGGTGAATAGCTGTGTGCACATATTTCAGATAATGCTTTTTCTTACACCCTAAAAATTGTCAGCAGGGCCACTGAGAGGTCAAGAGATGCCTGACCCACAGGCGGGAGCTCCCTGCAAGGAGGTTTGCTGATGCTGAGTGCAGATCTGAGAGCAGGCAGGCTCTCACAGTTTTCCACTGAAAGCAGGCCCTGATGGCACCCAAAAACCCACAGGGAAGATGACACAATTAACAGTTCCCCCTCCCTACAGTCTGCTGCTGCTAATCTAAGTTAAAATTCCTAACAGCATCTTTGGAGAACCTTCCTCTTTACATCTTGACAGCTTTCTCCTTTTGCTGAGAGAAAGATCGTGCAGGTTTACTGGGGAGCTGCCAAATGACAGCTTGGCTTCACACCTGAAAAGCAAATGAATGAAGAGAGAAGGAAAGCCTCAGCCTGCCTCCGGCCTGGCACAAACACGAAGAGTCCTGGGAGCGTGGGTGTGAGCAACCCCTGGAGCTGCGGCAGGCAGCGGCAGCTGTGACATGAGCAAGTCCAAGCTGAAGCTCCTGTGGAGGAGGGAGCGTGGGGCCCATTACCAAAGTGTGAAGGTGTTATTCATCAGCTGCAGGTCCTAAGGTGAGGTGGAAGCCTGGCCATGGCTGATTCTTGGAGGGGTGGGACAAGGCTTGGAGCTCTGCACTGTACAGCAGCCCTTTGTGAGTTGCTTTGGTTGGCTTTTCTTCCCAGAGCCCTTGCAGCGAAGGCTCCCATCAGCTCTCTCAAAAGGTGCGTTAACAGTCAGCAGGAGGCCTGATGACCGGGTTTATTCTTTAACTACAGCAAAATTAATATTTTTGGATGTGTAACTCATGGTTTATAAACTTTGGGGGCAGAGGGCACCACGAGTGAGGCTGCACAACACCCACTTCTTCGGTCCTTGTTGTTCTAGGGCAAGGAGTGCCAGTATCCGCTGTGGAGAGCTGCAGGTGGCCTGACACCGCACAAGCACAGCCCTGCGCTGGAGCACGGGTGCCGGGTGACAGAGTGTGGGTGCTCTTAGCAGTCACCCCTCTTTGCCCCACATGCATGTGGTGGGGGTCTCTTGCAGGGTGTTTTGTGATTCCCAAGCCTTTTTGTGAAATGAAGACTACTGTAGCTGTAAATTATGAATTACCTTTGGCACTTTAACAGCCTATAGAAAAACTAAAACACACACTCAAGTAGTTGAAGTTGTGAATTTTAGCCCACATTTAAAAATGGGAGAAAAATGTTTTGTGCATGAGGATTTTAAAGCAGTAGAATGAACACTGTGCCTGACTCATCCTTCACATGGGAGAACTAAGTGGAAATGTCTCCAGGCAGACATCCCTCAAGGCAGGGATTTCTCTCCCAATTTTTCTTTTTCGGAGGAAGTTTACAAGGGCCAGCCCAAAGATGAGTTTGTGGCCTGACCCCACCAGGTGTCTGCAATCTGTTGGTAATTCCAGACATCACCTGGAGGCCAGGCGTATCTAGCTGGATGCCTTTGCAGCAGCTTTCAAGGCCTGATAACAACTGTTCCTATAGTACCAGGTTGGCGTGCAAGGACAGCAGCACAGGATCTTCTCTAGCTGGTGACTACCACGTGAGCGTCTGTGACACAAAGGCTGGGAAAGTATCAGGCTGTCACAGGAGGAGTGTGTAAGGGATGTCACGTAACCCAGGGCTGCACCACAGAGGCAGCAGGAGCTCTGTGGAGCCTCATGGGAACATGCGAGTAATCACAGCTGCAATTCATTTCCAAGAGACAGCTGGGACACTGCTGCCGAGAGGGCTGCTGGCTTTTTTGGGAGGGGCAGCAGGAAGGATGGGGGGGAGGTGGAGAAAGGTTACTTTTAGGTTCAGGTGAAGGAATTCAGTGGGAAAGCCTTCCACATTCCTCTAAGGGTGGGCATTTTCATCACAACTGTAGATACCGAAGGACTTGTGTGGGACGTAAAGCCAGTGTTACAGCCAGAACTGACCGGACAGACCTAACTCACGGCTTCAACCACCAGGCTGCCCTTCATGGGTCTGCTGACCCTTCACAACATGCTCTTCTCTGTTAGAAGTTGAAAAGCTGACAACTTGGCAGCTGAGAGTTTACCTGTCCTCTCGCCCCTGTACGACAGCAGCTTTCAGACAGAACCCGCGCAGAAGGCACAGTTGGTTGTTCCCTGCTGCCAGAGGAGCTGAGCAGCAGCCGCGCTAACGGCAGGAGGCCTGACCCCCGCTCACGCCGTTCCGGAGCGCTCGCAGTGCTGCCCCCCGGCGTGCCCTCAGACCTGCGCCCCGAGCGCCGCGAGCAGCCTGCCGCCGGCGGGACTGAGGCAAAGTGATGGGGAAAGGAAAAAAAAAAGGCCGAGACCTCCCCGGATGAAAAGGCGTTATCTGGTGTTGGCCAGACGGACGAAGGCCGCGGCGGCCGGCGCCGGGGGACACCCCCAAGGCAACAGCCCGGTGCGACAGCCGCTGCCGCCTTCGGGGCAAGGCC
>VWZZ01008519.1:26742-72949 GCA_013399095.1 Psophia crepitans
TAAATAGAGTGTTTGCGCTTGTTAATTGAGAGCACAGTGACATATGTTTTAACTGGGATATGCCTGTCGGTTTGTATTTCCCTTCCCAAGCAGGGCTGCGGTATTCAATAGGATGGGCAGCTACAAAGTGGTAGGTGCAGGATGAAAGCATGATTTAGTAGAGATGATATGGAATTAGGGAGAAAGAGATCAAGCATGAATTGCTACTGCAGCGTGTGATTTTTGTGCTGACCGCTCTGAAGCCAGGTTAGCGTTGGGATTTTGTTTTTTGCCTTTCTTCTAGGAAGAGAAGCAAAATATGATCAGCTTACTTTGGTAGTGATTAGGGGCCAAATGAAAGAGTTCCTCCCAAAACAAAAAAAAAAAAAAAAAAAAAAAAAAGAGAAGAAAAAACCCCTATGTTAGTTGTGGGTCATCCCTAAGAAGGGGCTGAGTATGTAGGAGAGAAAGGAGAGGAACACGGATTTGTGGTGTCGGTATTGAGAGAAGTAGAAAGAGTCCCAGCTTTATTTTGGCTTTCTGTCCCCTGAGTGGAGAGTGCTTATGTGTTTCCGGAGGACCAGTAGGGATGAGATCTATGGTGAGATTATTCTATCAGTGAAAATGGGAGAGAATATTTAACCAGTGACAGAGAATACTTAAAATGTCCCTTTAAAAAAAGCTCTGACTGTTTCTTTTGAGTTGTTGAATGACTGGCTGTTCTCTAGAGAGAAGACTTTGCACATTTTGGATCACTTACAAAACATGTCAATTGCAGTGAAATTCTATGGATGTACTTTATTACATAATAACTTTTTCTATGCTTAATTAGTGTAATTAACATTCTTTAAGAGAAATATATTGAAATATTTTCTTAGTCATAGCCTGACATATATGTATTTAAATTTATCCTTTTCTGAAAACTGGGAAACTGATTTTTCTGGAACAGAGGAGAGGACTCTTGCAAGGCAGAACCAGAAGAAGTGGATGTAGTTTGGGTTTGATTTTGTTGTGGTTTTTTTTTTCATTCTCTGACCTTTTTTGTGTTCTTTGTATAAACCAGAGTTTATAAAATCTGTGTTGAACAGCTCCACTTTTATTGTTTTGATAAAAACTACAGAGGAGGATTCTGTGCTGTTTTGTACAAATACAGAACGAAAAAAAGATGGTTATTGTCCCAGACAGCATTCAGTCCTTAAAGACGGTCTAAGATAATAGGAGATGGATACAGACAGATGGTGAGTGAAGGAAAAGAATGAGGCACTTCTGGTCAGCCTGGTGGATTCTGGCCACCACACAGCAATACCCTGACTGTTGGCAATTTTTCCAAGCATCATGATAACAGAGAGCTCTGAGGGGGAGGTGAGAATGAAAGAATGAAATTGCGTTGTGAGTGTTGGCTGTGAGATGCAGTGTGGGTCACAGCATGAACATGTTTAAATTTTAAATAAGTGGGGAATGGAGGACATCAGCCAGGTAATAGGCTCTGGCCTTTGGAATTGGTTGAGAGACCACAGAGGGGCATTGTTGTAGAGGTCAGGCCCAGTGTGAGGGGATTCTGTATTTAGTGATGTGAGTGTCCTAGAAACAAATCTCTATCAGCGAACCCACCCCACCTTCACAGTGCCAGAGCTACATAAACTCCTGCACAGAACTGGTATACAAAGCTGATTTTTTTTTTTCTTCTCTGCAGGAGCAGGAATAGGTAAATGAATGTAACTATTGCTTAGTTGGATATTGGTGATTTTGCTTCTAATAGTAATTATTGTTCCAAAGCTGTTATGTTGGAATTAAGCCCAAATTATATTCAAAAATGGTAGCCATGGCTTTTGTGGCAAAGAGGGGCTTGTGATTGCTCAGAAGTGTGTGAAGAGTAATCATCCAGAAAGTCATGTAGTGAAGATAGACTAGTTCTGCTGTAATCCTTTAGTGTTTCCTTGTTGACAGAGGGTTTTGTCATGGATATTCTTGAGATCTCCTAGAGGAGTCTTAGAAGGTGACTGAGATCTGAACTTGATCTGCAGGACCGTAGGCAGTGCAGTGATAAGGGCATTGAAGGCATTACATTGGCCTGTATTTTTCAGTAGGTGAGCTGCTTCCTTTTCTTTTTGTGCCAGTTGGTGCTTTGAGGTTTTGTTGTCAAGTACAAAATTTGTTGCAAAAGTCAGTGAAGGGATAGGTCAGTTTAACAGAGAATTTGAGGATTGCTAAGGTGAATGTGGGTTTTTTCTCTTCGCCCCCATTAGCAACATCATAGCAGCTTGAAAATAATTGAACAGGTAATCTCTTGCATGTGGAAATTGCTAGTTCATAGTAGTAGAGTTGTGGTGATTGCAACTCATTTGGCTTCTGTTTATGAAATGAAAAAATTGTTCTTTAAAATTTTGGCAGTGTCTGTCCAAATTACGAGTGATACTTGGTGAGCTCCATTACTTTAGCAGCAGGGAATGTTACATAAATTGTTACCTTTCCCTTGAGTCTGATTATAGGAAATACAGCAAATATATAGTAAATGGACCTGTAGCAATGAAAGGCAAAAGGCTACTGTTTGGGCAAAAAAAAAAGTTTTTTCATTCATTGTTCTTCACTGATGGTTGTTCTTTATAAATTTTCCCACTGGGTAACTTGGTCTCCGAGCCCTCCAGCCAGTCAGTTATCTAGTCAGGTGATGTATTTTTCAAGAGACACTACATAGTTAAGAAGGTGTAATTTCAACCTGCATGCTACAATAATTCCTGCATTGCTTTTGATCAGGAATATCCTAAAGAAAATTCCTGGTTATGATGGTGTAAGTAACAAATCCAAGCAATTACGCAATTTGTACATCTTCTTACTGGTATACCAGCATAAATTCCAGAACTGTCTTGGCCTGTCCAGTTTCTTTGTGCTTGTCCTGTATAAGTCTATTCTGGAATGATCTTTTATTTGTTTCTTATGATCATTGCTCTTTTAAAAAAAAAAAGCTTTCCGCTTTGTGCAGTGCATGGAGCTTTCTAGAGTAACTGAATGCTTGTGTCTGTTTCTGACTCTGTTGAAAGAGTCAGAAAAAAATACCAGATGGAGTCATTTCAGTCAGTAAGAAAGAGGTAAGTGGGATAAGGACAAGGAGATGGCTCACCAATTACCGTCATAGGCAAAATATACTGAACTTGGGGAATATTAATTTAATTTACTGCCGATGAGAAATAGCATGGAATAGTGAGAAACAAAACCAAAACTAAAAGCACCTTCCTCCCACTCCTCCCTTCTTCCCAGGTTCAACTTTACTCCTTTGTTCTCAACTCTTCTACCTCCTTCTTCCGAGTGGTGCAGGAGCATGGGGAACGGGGGTTGTGGTCAGTTCATAATGCTTTGTCACTCCTGCTCATTCCTTCTGACACACATCCCCTGCTCCAGTGTGGGTCTTTCCCATGGGGTACAGTCCTGCAGGAACAGACAGCTCTAGCATGGGTCTTCCGCGGGCCATAGGTCCTGCCAGGAGCCTGCTCTAGTGTGGGCTCTCCACAGACTGCAACTTGTTTCAGAGCATATCCACCTGCTGCAGCATAGGATCCTCCATGGGCTGCAGTGTGGGTATCTGCTCTACCATGATCCTCCTTCTGCTGCTGGGGGACAGCCTGCATCACCGTGGTCATCTCCATGGGCTGCAGGGGAATCTCTGCTCCAGTGTCTCCTCCTCCTCCTTCTCTGACCTTGGTGTCTGCAGGGTTGTTTCTCTCACATTTTTCTCACTCCTCTCTCAGAGCTGCTTCGCAGTGTTTTTTACACTTTCTCAAATACGTTATCACAAAGCTGCCACCAGCTTCGCTGACTGGCTCAGCTTTGGCCAGTGGTGGGACTGTTTTGGAGCTGGCTTAGAACTGTCTCTGTCTGACATGGGGGCAGCTCCTGATCGCTTCTCACAGAGGCCATCCCTGCAGCCCCACTGTTACCAAAACCTTGCCATGTAAACCCAATACACGTGCCTGAGGGGATATTACTTCAGTACGCTCTGTTTGCATCAACATTTACTCATGTTTGTCGTAATCACTAAATGCCAGCAACTGAGGGGAAACAAAGGTTAGCAATTAATAAGACTGTATGTGCCCACTGTTGCTTTGATTTCAGAAAGTGATGCTCTCTGCAGATTTTAAGTAGCTGGCAAAGCAAGTTAAAGTGTCAGTATTTTCTTCAGTGTCTCCCCTCTGGTGCTTTCTCAAGTTCAGCCTGCACGTGGTTTCACAATCCTCTTTTCTCAATGTTCCCTTAAACGTAAGGTGGAAGTAACCGGATGGTGGACTGTGGTGCTACTGTAATGCAACCAGTAATAATACTAATGATCTTTTTCTTTTCCTCCTTCCCTTTTACTTACTGTATCACCAAATGCCTAAGCTTTAAGGACTTGATAATTTAAAGAATGGTTAGAATAGAATCATTAAGGTTGGAAGTGACCTCAAGGATCATCTAGTCCAACCATCCCCCCACCACCTATTACCCACTAAACCACGTCCCTAAGTACCACATCTAACCTTTCCTTAAACACCCGCAGGGATGGTGACTCCACCACCTTCCTGGGCAACCCGTTCCAGTGCCCGACCACCCTTTCAGAGAAGAATTTTCTCCTCATCTCCAACCTGAACCTTCCCTGGCGCAACTTGCAGCCATTTCCCCTTGTCCTGTCACTAGTTATCTGCGAGAAGAGGCCAACCCCCAGCTCACCACAACTCCCTTTCAGGTAGTTGTAGAGGGCAATAAGGTCTGCCCTGAGCCTCCTCTTCTCCAGACTAAACAAGCCCAGTTCCTTCAGCCGCTCCTCATAAGACCTGTGCTCCAGCCCCTTCACCAGTTTCTTTGCCCTTCTCTGGACACGCTCCAGGGCTTCGATGTCTTTCTTGTGGTGAGGGGCCCAAAACTGGACACAGTACTCGAGGTGCGGCCTCACCAGGGCTGAGTACAGGGGGACAATCACCTCCCTGTTCCTGCTGGCTACACTATTCCTGATACAGGCCAGGATGCCGTTGGCCTTCTTGGCCACCTGGGCACACTGCCGGCTCATGTCCAGGCGAGCATCAATCAGCACTCCCAGGTCCTTTTCCGCTACACAGCTTTCCAGCCACCCCGCTCCCAGCCTGTAGCGCTGCCTGGGGTTGTTGTGGCCAAAGTGCAGGACCCGGCACTTTGCCACATTAAACCTCATCCCGTTGGCCTCAGCCCAGCGATCCAACCTGTCCAGGTCCCTCTGCAGAGCCATCCTACCCTCCGGCAGATCGACACTTCCCCCCAACTTGGTGTCGTCTGCAAACTTACTGAGGGTGCACTCAATTCCCTCATCCAAATCATCAACAAAGATGTTGAAGAGGATGGGCCCCAGCACCGACCCCTGGGGCACACCACTCACGACCGGTCGCCAGTTGGATTTGACTCCATTCACCACCACTCTCTGGGCCCGGCCAGATACTGTTGCTTGAAGGAGAGGGTTAGATAGCCTCCCTTGCATCATCAAGGTATATAAAAAATATTCTCAAGTGACACCAAATGTTTTCAATATTTATGACAAAATTAGAAAAAAGTACTTAAGGGATGTTGTTTATGTGTCTTTTGATTCTAATTTTCTGAAATAGAATTCCGTGGTAGTAGTTCAGTCACAATATATGCCCATCAGAGTTGTAACTATATTAAATGGCTGCACAAGTTGTTATTGCATGTCTTTCTATACTTAAGGGTTACAGTGTTGTTAGTTTGTGGTAAGTTTAGTGAGGATAATCTAGGTATAGGACCATCTTGTCTGTTTCCTTTTAAGTGAGTCAATGTAACTGGCAAAGTTGGTGGAGTTCAACCAGTCAGTCTACTTTCCTGTTGCATTAACTGTGCTGTGTTTTGCCAGGAAAGCTAATTTAATGCATTTAAATGTGTCAGAAGTTCAGCCTGGAGTTCAGAAAGAGTAGGACTGATTCTCTATTGAGTGGATGTGGAAATAGCATGAGCCATTTTATTAGTGGTAATGGGAGTTGCTGGTGATAATTGTGTATCGGTATGAAAATAATATTTGTAAACATACAAGTTGCTAATATAATGTGTTGTAACCCAAATGTACAAGTGGCATTCTGGTCATTCCCTTCTGTAGTTTATTTTCAGATTGCGGTTATTGAATAGTATTGATCAAGAATTGTAATTCAGAGTAACAAGCTTCTGCATCCTACAGTTAAGAAGCTCTCTAAAATTTATTGTCTTTTGCTCATGTTTTACTTGTGTTTGCAGTCATTAATCTTTGTGGCTTAGAGCTGTAGGTTTTAAGGCAGGAAGTGGTGTACCACCGTGGTGTACCATGTAAGACAAGAGCTTTTCCAGTCAGTGCTTTGAGCAAGTGAAATCTCACTCTTATGTTCAGCAGAATATTCTATTGGAGAAGAAAATATTGATTTAAGTGTAATGTTTTGCAGCAAATTTTCGGTAGGTCTATGTTTAGAGTCTCTGGCCCATTTTTCTTGGATTTTGTTTTCAAATACTATACTTTCACACTTAATCATGTACCTGAAATTAACCTCTTGCTTAATAATCTAAGTTTTGTAAGGTTTTTTTTGATACCCTGTCACGGTTTTACCCCAGCCAACAGCTGAGCACCACGCAGCCGCTCGCTCCGTCCCCCCCATTGGAAAGGGAGAGAGAATCAGAAGAGTGAAAGTGAGAGAACTCGTGGGTTGAGATACAGAGAGTTTAATAAGTGAAGCAGAAGCCGGGCGCACAAGCAAAGCAAACCAAGGAATCCATTCCCCGCTGCCCATGGCAGGCAGGGGTTCAGCCATCCCCAGGACAGCAGGGCTCCGTCACGTGTAACGGTTACTTGGGAAGACAAACACCATCAGTCCGAACGCTGCTGCCCCCCCCTTCCTCTTCCCCAAGCCCCTTATAAACCGAGCATGATGTCATATGGTATGGAACATCCCTTTGGTCAGTTGGGGTCAGCTGTCCTGGCTGTTCCCTCCCAACTGCCCGCACACCCCCAGCCATCCCGCCGGCGGGGTGGTGCGAGAAGCAGCAAAGGCCTTGGCTCTGTGTGAGCATTGCTCAGCAACAGCAAAAACATCTCTGCACTATCAGCGCTGCTTCCAGCACAAACCCAAAACACAGCCCCATCCTGGCTGCTATGGAGAAAATTAACTGTCTCAGCTGAAACCAGGACATACCCTTACCTGAAACTCTAGTCATTGAGCTACTCAGACTTTACAGAGCAAAACTGCATGTCAGTAGATGAAGGGCGTAATCACGGCACACTGAATTTAGGTGCATATCCTCTTTTCAAAGTTCTCACAGATTAGGTTGGCATTTTTTTTCTCAGCGTGAATGAACTAATATGTTCTTGCAAATGAGTTGTGCCTATTTCAGTGAGAAATCTTAATTTTTTGGTTCCCAGATGCAACGAACAAGTTGCTCTGTCAAATTTATAGTGATACGCTCTGAACTATGGACTCTATATATGCTATTTACTTTTCCTGTAGCTTATTTCCCAGTAGATGTCACTGTAATATCTATTCTTAATTGTTTTTCAGTTTGAAATATAAGTGCTTTTTTATTATTATTGGCATAGTGTTACTGTAATGAAGTTGGTTTATGCTCAGTGAATTGCAGGGAGAGGAACAAATATTATTTGGTTTGGGGTTTTGGTTGCCTGTATGTCTTGGTTATAGTGTGTAGTATAGTATTTTTTCTTAAAGTTTAAAAACTCTTCTAGGTAAATGCAAATGTTTCTATTAGGATATTTGACTGGTTTTTGTAGATTTGAAAACTTGCATTTAAAATTGCTAAGTGCATAAATTCTTCTTGTTACCCACCTAGAAACCTTTGGAATCGGGGTGGCTAGAAATTAAAGAAGGGCCTGTCAAAAGCTGCAATATTACTCTTTGCTGCTGTTTAGGGGCAAGATCGCTGAGCTGATCTAGCATCTTTCTGGTCCTTACCTGATCATTTGTGAGTCAGTTCAGTTAGCTAAACCAACAGAAAACTACGGTAACAAGAGCATCATTGCCTTTGTTCAGTGATGGTGCAAGTGTGAAGCAAGGGAGGAGGGGGAATGAAATAGGGAAGAATGGGACCATCCCTGCTGAGGGCAGTGAGCTGTTAGATTGACTGTTCTAAACTAAGAGAGAAGTTCTTCAAGGTAGCAGGCATCACACTTAGTTATTTCAAGCTTTTGTGCAGCAGCAGTACTGCTCTTTGGGCCTGAAGGTTAGTAGTGAAAATGTCAGGTGTTGTTTCTGCCCACCCCTAGTGAAAACTGTGAGTGGTAGGGGCTGACACTTGTTAAACATGAGCGTTGTTACAGATAACCTTTAGGTAATATGTGACTTTTGAAAGCAGAATTAGTGCTTGCCTTTCTGTGTAGTCTGTCTCATAGAACAATGAAAGTCTGTTCCTGGTACTGCTCTTTGTAGCAGACAGGGATATATGAACAGCTGAAATAGTACTTTTGAGTCTGATGTCTTTGAAAACAGGAAATTTTACTCTGTTTAACAAACAAAATATACAAAACAAACCATTTGTTACTGAGTAGTCTGGTATGAATTCAAAGCACACTAATTTGTCTCGATTTTAATAATCATTAAATAGTATGTATCTACTGAATATATGGTGCAATCTCAAAATTATTTCAAAGAATGTCCTTTTAACCCGTGAGTTTGAGAGGTGTTGGATATTGCAGATTTTGTAACTCACTCTAATTTTCTAACTAGGTGGTAAACTTGTAAGCTGGCATGAGAAGTAGGGATTGTTTATAGCTTTATATGTGAGGCAGAATGTTTGCTGCTGAGTGCTAAAGTTTGTTGTCTACCTACTTTTTCATTGGGTAAAAAAACCCACACGTCTGCTGCAACTTGTGAGGAATATAAATATGTTAAATATCCCAAATTAAATGGCTGTCTTGAATCAGTTAACATACATTTATCTGTCTGGAGAGTGTGTGTAGAGAGACAAGCACAAAGTATTTAACCAAAAGGACAAAAAAAACTTCTTATAGAATACTAACAATGTCTTGCCATTATGGAAAACTTACAGTAATTTTCACTATTTATAAATATATGTAAAAGGAGAAATAGTAAAAAGAAGGCCAACCACTTATTCCACATACTGCTAACAGCTAAATAGGAGGCTGAGGTGGATGACAGGTCAGAGATTGAAAAATGCCTGTATGAGTGAGCATAACCTTGAAAGAGGGGCTGTTATTTTTAACAGATAAATAATAAATTATAAGAGTATGCAAATAAAGTTGTGAAGAGTATGAACTATGTACACTAGTTTTTCACTTTTCTTGGGTTAAGTATGCAGATACTAAGTTTGATTTGATAGGTAATGCTTTTTAGCATAATCTATGGAATTATTACTGTGAGTTAAGACTCAGGATTTCATGGTATTCTGAAAAAGGCTAAACATTTTAAATAGTCATAATATAAGCAGCTTTATCTTTTTTCTTTCATAAGTTTTTGCCTTGCATTTGTTCTGAATTTGTCCATAGTGGAGTTTTATGCCTGTTATATGAAGTGTTTTGTATTGTCCACTATAATCCATTTCACTGGATTATCTGGGATACTGCTTCTATTTAATGTCATAGTTTCAGTATCCTGAATACTGTATATCTCATATCCTTTGAAATGTTTCCTGTACAAATTGGTGTTGCCTTAGCCTTCAAAAGACAGGGAATTATCTTCAAATATTTAGGCCTGTTTGTCTTCATGGGTATCATTTACCTAGGGGCATGGAGTGACTCTGTCTCAGAAGGGGCAGAATGATTGAGCGTGTAGAAGCTCCGAGGAACAAACTCGGGATGAGAGTGTGGCGTGTAGCCAGCCTAAACTACTGACGGTGTTGGTTTTGCAGCCTTTTTTGTCAAGTTGACCTATGACAACTGTATTGTCATAAGAGCAGTCCTTTCCTAAAAGAAAGAAGAAATTCTTTCTGACTATATGTGCATCTGTATAAACCAATCAATTTGGATAATAGAAGGTAAAAAGTTATCTGTAGACTCTGGATCTCTGTTATAGCTGTCTGGTAGTGATAATTAATTTAAACCATCTTCAAATTGAGGACACTTCTATAACCACTTGATGGGATGACTTAATAGAACTATTGTAAATCATTACCACGTTGTGATCTGTTTAAAGCTTAAATTTTAGTGGGTTTTTTAAATATATATGCAGTCTTTACATTTATTTTAGTCAATAATTTGACAAATACAGTAATGCAAATCCAGTTTTGGTGGCTGGAGCAAGATGGGGGGATAAAAGTCTAATTTTTGTTTTTCTCTTTTGTGTACGTAAGTCTGTAATAACATATACCAAATGCAGAGATCCTTCAAAACAAAAATTTTCACTGTAATGAGCCTGTTGTAAACATTTGTAGCATATTAAGACCCCTCATTTAAGTAAGATTTATAAATTATATCTGTTATGCAAGACAAACTCTTCTGAATTGTCTCACTTGATCAACAGGTGGATAATTAATGCTGTGATATATGTGATTAATGCTGTGATATATGTGATTAATGCTGTGATATATGTGATTATTTAACCACTTATACATACATATAAAAGAGAAATTTTTCATGAAATTAACAAGTGAGGAATACTATGTCAGTAATCAACATGTCCTCTGGAAAGGCTGTGCTTAAAAGTACTATAGAGGGAAGGGGGTTTTCCTTTTGCTTATTTTCTTATGATGAACAAAGATGATTATTTTCATTGTATTTTGCTTTCCATGGAATTTTCTTACCTTGTCTTTAGTTACATCTTGTGTTAAGGGTCCAGAGAAGAATGAGAGATTCCTTTGCCCCTGCTGAAGGTTCAAAGTATTTTATTTTACTAAACGTAGTTTCTTTTATAAGCAGCATGCTCAACTTTTTAATATTCAGTGTATAATCTCAATGTGTGACATGTTAAAATGAAAAACATACTTAAAGAAATTATTTCTTTTTAGTTCTTTATTTTAAAAAAAAAAAAAACAACAAAAAAAACCAAAAACCAAACCAAACCAAACTCTAAGCAGCATTTTCTTCCATATTCTGTGCCACCCTGGAGGCTGCATAATGATACTGGCAGCAGTAGGAGTTTCTATGGACCTTTGTTTTTCCATAGCAGCGTGACATGTTTTATCATTTGAGGCAGAAAGGCGTTCTGGAGATAAAACACCAATTTTAGATCTGAAGTTCAGTTTGGGGATCTACTGCAGCGTTACTATATGGGTATGACTTCAATTCCCCCTTATTTTGAAACTTTTTTTTTTTTTTGAGGGAGAGAAATGAGTTGTCTTGTGATAGCTTTTGAACCGATTTGATCTTAGTTTTCCGGCCTCTTGGCATTACCCCATGGTAAATACTATGTTCAATGAAACTCCCAGGGCAACTTCAAAAGGCCAAAATTCTGAAAACTATATTTGTTGCTTAGGTTCTGCTTTTTGGCTAAACAAATAGATGCCATTCTTTTCATTACATGCCTCTGCACAAACGAAATCACAGCTTGAGCAGTCAGCTGTTTCTACATAATTCTTTTGGTTTTAAGTAACACAGCTCTTATGTGATGCTTTTCATCTCTAAATCTCATACTTTACAAATCAGGGTAAATACTGCTTTTGTTTACAAACAGAGCAGAAGGAGCTTTTTTGAAGGACATTTTGGTTTGGATTTCATATGCACTTAAAGCTGTGTTTGAACACAGTCGTTCAAGAATTGTTTGCATGTATTTCTTCTGCTGAATGTAGGGGGGGGAAAAGGGTGATACTTCCTATGTTTTAGGGACAAGCTGTTGAATAAGATGACTGGAAGATGGTGTTACAAAAAAACCAATTGCATGTGACTAGGAAGGTGGAGGATTAGAGGTTATGCCGTTGCAGGGCATTCTGCAAAATGGAGAGAATTGCTTGTCTAAAAAGCAGCTTGAAAATTCCTGCTTTCTCTGTGCCTCTCTGTCTTAAAGCCTCTCTATCATTCGTATTATAAAACTCTTCTTTCCTTTCCTGGATAGTTGTTTTTTTTTTATTGCCGCAGCCAGATAGGTATAGAATTGATACTGTTTAAACGTGTCTTGTCAAATGAAAAGGTCATTTGTGCACCACTTTTAATTCATTAGGGTGTAGAGAAAAGACCTTTTTTTCTGGTAGTAGTAGAACTTGCTGAGTATACAGTTGTAACAATCTCTTAGGACAATTTGAAAACAAATTAATTCACATCAAAAAAGTGAAAGACTGTGAGGCAAGATGACTTTTTGTGACACAGAAAAAGCAGTCAGCATTTTAAGTGTTCTTGTTTTGTTGCACGTCTCTAATGTTTCTGTTCTTGTGACAACAAAGAGCTCAGAATTGTCAGAACAAAGTTGTTGAAATTGGGTGAATAAGTGAAGTTTGAGACTCTCATTCTGTGTCATAATTATGATAAATGTAAACACTAAAGTGGGGATTCTTCATATCCTGGAATGCAGCACAGAACTGCTGAGAGAGGAATCTTGTGTTCTTTCACAAGTTGACAGTGTCACTTTCTATTTTTATTCTATAATCTTTCATTTCTAACTTCAATGTAACACTGTTATGCTAAGTATAATGACGTGAGTAGTCACTACATTACAGTACAGTGCTTATAAGTATGCTTCTAAGTTGTAGGCATGCTGTTGGTGCAGTTTGGGTAGGCTGACTTCAAGACTGCACATAACGCTTGCATCCTTAGAGATGTATTTTATGGCTGGGAGCTCTTGCCATTGTGAGAGTTACCGGAATGCTTAAAACTCTCTGGTATTGCTGCTGTAGATGGATATGATGAAATTAGCCCTGTATGGGGAACAGCATAATAATTCTTAACTGCAGGGTTAAAGTTACTCTTTTACTGAAATATTCGTGACCTAATTTAGATTGTATAGGGATTGTTTTCCCCATTTGAGACAACCGTAGTCTGTATGTGGCTTTTCTTTGAAAAATGTGTGTAAAAACTGACTTTCAAGACTATTGCATCTGAAAGAGTTCATTAGTAGGAATTTTGTTAGGTGGGGATAGTAATGCATTGATTGAATGAAAGTTTTGAGTTTTAAGTTTTATTGGGCTACTCTGAATGTGGCTGGTGTAAGGGAAAAATAGCAGTACACTTTTAGCTTCTGCCAAGATGTCTGTGACAGATGGTGTCTTGTCTGTCCCATACGAATTCTTCCCACTCTATAAATATTGGAGGGAAAAAAATGGTGTTCCATAGCTTTAAAAAAATGTGTCCTGGTTGATATAGGAGTGTCTAAGGGATATTTATACAGATCTTGGGCAGAACAGTGCCAGTATGTGTGGAAATCAGTAACTGAACAGATCTAAGAGGGCCTGGTAGAAATCTAGCTCATGTTAGGCAGAGAAAAGAAAAAATGTATGTACGTTTTGGGGAAATAATGTTAAAATAGTTCCTGGAAGCCTTTTGTGGTAAAAAAAATGTTCTTTAGTGGAAGCTGAGGTGTGGAACATAGAATCATAGAGTGGTTTGGGTTGGAAGGGACCTCAAAGATCATCTAGTTCCAACCACCCTGTCATAAGGGGACACCCTACACTATACCAGGTTGCTCAAAGTCCTATCCAGCCTGGCGTTGAACACTTCTAGGAAGGAGTCATCCACAACTTCTCTGGACAACCTGTGCCAGTGCCTCACCATCCTCATAGAGAAGAATTATTTTCCTAATATCTGACCTAAATCTCCCCTCTTTCAGCTTAAGGCTATTGCCCCTTGCCCTATCACTATATGCCCTTGTAAATAGTCCTTCTTCCAGCTTTCTTGTAGGCTCCTTTAGGTACTGGAAGACTGCAATAAAGTTTCCCTGAAGGTTTCTCTTCTCCAGGCTGAAGAACCCCAACTCTCTCAGCTTGTCTTCATAGGAGAGGTGCTCCAGCACTTTGATCATCTTTGTGGCCCTCCTCTGGACTTGTTCCAACAGTTCCATGTCTGTCGTGTGCTGGGGACACCAGAGCCGGACACAGTACTCCAGGTGGGGTCTCTTGAGAGCAGAGTAGAAGAGGAGAATCGCCTCCCTCAACCTTTGCACATGATTAATACATGTGCAAAGATGGGCAGCTGCTAATTTTTGGGCACTGCAGATACTCTGTACTGCTTTCAGAGGCCTTGTCTGATTCATTCATCTGTCCTTTTCTGAAACACCCTTTCAGCTTGTGTGATAACCAACTTTTTCGGGACAGGTTTGGAAGAACTTCTTGTGCCATTGTATGTGCTGCTTATCTTTCATTTTATAATTGCTGTCAAGTTTACAGAGCTCTGTCTTGTGCTGGATCCCAAATAACTTGATTGTCTGATTCTTTGCAAGGTGTACCGATAGAACTATGTCCTTGGCTGCTACCTCTACAAGGTCCTGCACAGAGATTTGCTTCTGGATGTTGACTGGGGTATTGCCGAAGTTGTGTTTTTCAAAGAGTCTTAGCATGTAATTTTGTGTGGCATTCATACAGGTTAAATACTGTCTTCAACTGACATTTAAATGTTAGAACAAAGGAACTTAAACTTTTCAGAAATGGAAACTCCTGTTTGGTGGTGCTGTCATTCTCATGGGATTAGCCATGTTCATTTAAGTTTATTAACCTCCTTTGCTCTTGATTCAAAGAAGGTATTTGGTACGTAATCTGCATTCTTTGGGTGGATGAGTAAACACCACCATGTAGAATTCATAGGAACTTCTGCTGAGGTGTCCAGTTCTGTTCTTCTGGCTATCAGGTAATAATGCCTTGCTTTAAGACAGCAGTCTTAAACGTTCACTGTATGAAATCCTTGAAACTACTCTGAAGGAATTTTCAGAAAACCCCAGTCTCTTCAGGCTCATCCTGACTGGATGTTCTCACCCATGATCCTTTGTAGCTATGCAAGAACCACCTTACCACTGGTAGATTACGTGTTTCAAGTTCTGGCTTTTCTTTAGCAGAGAACTCTCTGTACTGCCAGAGAGACATTCTGAAATGGCTCTGTGACCTATAACACAATCATAATAATTCTTACATTACCCAGACTGGAAAACACTGTATGTGGAGAAAAACTTTGCCCAGCTGGATTCGTTTATCAAGCATATTGGTTTTTTTATACCTCAGTGTGATACTTGTTAATTCTTAAAAGACGTAATTGACTGATTTGCAGAAAGGAATAGTCTTTAAATTGGGCATAGATGACTGCATTACAGTTGCAGTGTAGTTAACATGTGAGATTAAAGGCACATCCTTTATGAATGTAAAATAACCTTACATTGCTTTAAAAAATTGAGTTACCACTGGCATAGAATAGTCTCTTTCTGGGCAAGAAGCACTGCAATTAGTGTGAAAGTAGGTTATGCTTAGGAAAATGTGTGTGTAAAATACAGATCTCACTGGAAATAATTACAGAAAACTTGATACTGTGGTGTTAAGTTATATGCTGCAGGTTGAATATAGTGACTTTGGTGGTTGTTCTTGAGCTGCATAGCAATTGAGAGAAGATTTACTTATAATTTTGAAGAAAATGGACCAAAACTAATGGTTAAACTGGGAAGAGAAAATAACTACTAATTACAGTGCCTGCAGAAAAGAGCCTTTTTCTGCTTATTTTCTGAGATTCTTAATTGTAGAAGCATAGCATAGTTTGAGTCTAGTTAAAATGAAAAGCCTCCTGCAACCTTCTTGGTTTTATGTGTTGACGACTCTATTATAAACATGAACAAAATGGATAAACTTCTGAAAACCCTTTACTTCTAGCAGTGGTTTTAGGAGAATTAGGGAATTAGCCTGGGACTCCCCTCTTGAGGACAGAACTTTTGTATTTATAAAATGTTCACTAGTTGCTTAAGGAGTGCAGATCAGATCTAGAGTTGGCTAACAGTCTCTGCATAAGAGGCTAGAATCCCATTCTCACTCTGCCAATATTGTGTTTTGTCCAGCGCTATGGTAACGGGAGCAAAAGGTTGTAAAAACATACTTTGCCAGAAAAGTGAGCAGATACAGCTCTCAGGTCACATAGGGAACAAATTTATTGAATAAGAAGGTGCTGTTTTTTATTAGCAGTTTTCAGAGTGAACTTTACTAACTTTCTTTCACTTCTTTTTGTTGATTGTGATAGTTTGTTTAGCTAGATTTTATCCTTGGTTCAGTTATGGCTGGGTACCACTGAGTGTAACGAGCAGTTCAGCAGATGGATGGTACAACAGAGGTCAGCTTTCAGCAGGCTGAACATGAAGGTCAAGAACAAATCAACCTGTCATGTGCTTTGTTCTGCTCTCTTTCTGGCAAGCCCTTCCTATGCAGACAAGGAAAAAGGCCTGTGATTTGTGTGGACTGTTGTGATTTTTCAGAGTCAGACGAGTATATTTGTGCCTGGTCATGTAATGGGGGTGCAAATGTGCATTTTGGGTGATAAGACTCTGGCATTCTTGATGATGTGGTGTTGGAGGAGCTGGAGGCTTTGGCCTTTAGATGGTTCTAAAACAGGCAAGGAAGGCTGTTCTGTTTGTTTGTGTAAAGAAAAAAAAAAATAGTGGGAGAGATCTGGGCACCTTTCATTGAGAAATGCAGGGAAGCTTCTTCCGAGTTTTTTTAGTTCCTGCTTTAGAGCTGATCAACTACCGCTGCAGCTCTCCTGGGTTCTGCTAATCTGGGCATAAATCTCTAGATTTTGGAGTTCAAGTATGCTGCCAATGGTTCTTTTGCCTCCTAGGGGAGTATTGTATGTTGCAAATGTTGTGTGAAGGTTTCTTATTTTGATCTGTACTTTTTTTTTTTACTAGATAAAAGAACATTCTTTTTTTTCTGTCAGATTGTGGGCACGTATCTGAAGACAATTTGTTCCTTTCAGTATGTCCGAATTGGCAGAAGCTTTAAAAAGTGCCAAGTAAGAATAATTTCAAATTTAGAGTTAACTAATCGCTGTGAAGGGATGTGTGTAATCTAAGTGTGGTTATTTCCTAGAAATGGAAGAGTGCTTGCTTATGCAAATTCCTGCCCCCAGTTAGTTTAAGCCCGCTCCTATATCTACTATGTTTGAAATGGCATACTCTTGTTACCTGGTAGCTAGCCCACTTTATCTTTCTTAAAGCTGCTTCTTTTTTTGCCATAGTTACCAAAAGTAGTGAAATTAAAATAAAATAACTTCAGGAATGATAAAATTTTGGACCTGCTCATGTGAGGAAGTAGGGATGGTTAATGGCAATTGAAAGAGTTGTGTTCGTTGGCTTGATGATGTGGGAAGAGTTCTGAGGATAACAGGATTGTACTTGCGGACAGACAGCAAAGGCTTTCCAGCAGCCGGTGTTCCTTGGGCTACCTTACTCCTTTTTACAGTGCCTAGTGAAATGGGGCTCTGCACCACAGCTCAATGGCAGTCTGATGTGGCTGTGGTAACTGATGCGGGTGTCATCTCCACATTTGCCTGCCTCTTTTTGAGGAGCTATTGGCTGCATAGAGTGCATAACTTCCCCCTACATGCTGCAGTTAAAATCCGGCAATTACAAGCTGTCCTGCCGTCTGACTAATTGCATTAATACATCAGGCTATAAACTGTGATGGTGGGTGACATGGGTGCACGTCCTACTTAGCTATGAGATTGTCATGTCTGGCAGTGGACACTTGGAAACAGAACCTGCTTCTATTGCCACAGATAACTCTGCTTGTGATTCTAAATTAAAACCGTTAGTTGGCCTCAGTCATTGCTATGTAATGAATTGACTTGAGAATTTATAGTGGAACGAAGAAACTGGCAAAGTTGAGAAATAACTCAGATGTTACATAAACCCCTGTGACTGGATAATGTTTGGGGAAGCTGAAATAGACATCTTTTCATAGAAATGGTAGATTTTGTCAGATTTCTTGAGAGAGAGAAAATCTGTTCATCTCATATTGCTAAGGAGAAAACAATTGGTGCAAATAACATTTTTCTTACAGTAGAATGTAATTCCTAGATTATTATAATTTGTTCTAACTTCTCAGAGCCACTTTGCATCTGAAGAGTAACTTTTTGCAAATGCTACAGTGACTTGTTTTATTTTTATGAAGTAGCTGTTAAATCGAATTTGAGTTGAGTTGAACTAATCAATGATTTTTACTTTTACACTCAGTGAAAACTGTACACTAAAGTGTTGTTGGTGAATGAAGAATTGTAGAACAGCAAATACATGAGATGATAGAGTTAAGCCTGAAGATCTTTGCTGTTTCTGAGGTTCTTTGTTCAGCACATTGGTATTGGTGTAGTCTTGGCCACAAATACGTTGATTTTATACTGGTATTAAAGCCAAAATTAGCCTTTTATTTGGAACTCTAATAATAATTATGTTGTATGAATTAGAAAATGATCCACTTCCCTCAGCTGTGTTACTGCAGAAGAGCTAACAGAGTAAGGTGAGCCCTGCATTGATTAATGGCATGAGCAGTGAGTTTCTGTCACTGCTCCTTGCTTCTCAAGCAAGAGCTACATCTGATGCTGTAAAGCAGTGATGAGTAACTATTAATACAACATTTCAGGTGCAAATATGTTTGGATGCTATCATGCTGTCCAGTTTCTTATGATATATCACTTTAAACTATATTATTCATGTGTTGGACAAACTTTATTATAACGTTGTCTGGTAGGTTTATACGAATGCAACATGCCCTGTTGGGTTTTTTTGCATAAACAGGACATAGGCTTTAATTTGAGAGAACAGGAACTTGCCAGTTTTGGAGAGCAAGACATTTGCATGTGAAAATTGGTTGTCTCTGCTTGTAAATGTATGGAAATAAATACTAAGTTTGATCCTGGTGACGATTGAGGGAAACGGATGACAGATTTGTTGCAATGATGCTGGCAGTATGAAAACAGTGATGCAAGTGATTAGAAGTCAGGGAAGCTTGCTTGTCCACAGCTATCATCTGTTACCTTTTTCTTTTGGGTGCAGTAGACTGATATTCTTGTCATAGATTTCAAACCAGTGAGTTAGTTTTGCCCTCACTTGCAGCCTTGAATACAGTATCTATTTGAAAAAGCTGTTTTTTCCGTTTAGGAGGTTAGGTTTTGTATCCATTTTTTTTGAAAGGTAGCTTTCCTAGCTGTTAATCAGACCTACATTTTGAGGCTCAGCACAGAAATGAAAATATCAAATGAATCAACTGTAACAAAAACCAGAGACTTCCACTTAATGTGAATGACCTGATATTGACTGCAGTGGATTATTGATGCTGAGTTTCAGCTGGCTTAAAAATGAGGAAGGTACACTTATGATCAAGAACTCATTGTGTATCATTATAGTTTTTTAGTAATCTGAAAAACAGAACAACCTGATGTAAAAGTTGCAGAAGGCAAAGACAGGGACTGGGAGAATGAAGAACCACCCACTCTATGAGAAGATCAGGTTCGAGAATACCTGATGAACGTGAAGGTGCACAAGTCCATGAGACCTGGTGAGGTGCATCCACGGGTCCTGAGGGAACTGTTGGATGAAGTGGCCAAACCATTGTCCATTGTATTTGAGAAGTCATGGCAGACCAGTGAAGTTCCCACCGACTGGGAAAAGGGAAACATAACCCCCATTTTCAAGAAGGGAAAGAAGGAAGATCCAGGAAACTATAGACCGGTCAGCCTCACCTCTGTGTTGCGCAAGATCATGGAGCAGATCTTCCTGCAAACTATGCTCAGGCACATGGAAAGTAAGGAGGTGATTGATGACAGTCAACACGGCTTCACAAAGGGCAAATCATGCCTGACAAATTTGGTGTCCTTCTACGATGGGGTCACAGCGTTGGTGGACAAGGGAAGGGCAACCGACATCATTTACCTGGACTTGTGCAAAGCTTTTGACACTGTCCCACACGACATCCTTGTCTCTAAACTGGAGAGACATGGATTTGATGGATGGACCACTTGCTGGATGAGGAATTGGCTGGATGGCCGAACTCAGAGTTGTGGTGAACAGCTCGACGTCCAAGTGGACATCAGTGACAAGTGGAGTCCCTCAGGGGTCGATACTGGGACCAGCACTGTTCAACATCTTTGTCAGCGACATGGACAGTGGGATTGAGTGCACCCTCAGCAACTTTGCCGATGACACCAAGCTGTGTGGTGCAGTCGACACGCTGGAGGGAAGGGATGCTATCCAGGGGGACCTTGACAGGCTAGAGAGGAGGGCCTGTGCAAACTGCATGGAGTTCAACAAGTTCAAAAAGGCCAAGTGCAAGGTCCTGCATGGGGGTCGGTGCAGTCCCAAGCGCAACTACGCAGTGGGTGGAGAACGGATGGAGAGCAGCCCTGAGGAGAAGAACTTGGGGGTGCTGGTTGATGAAAAGCTCAACATGAGCCAGGAGCATGCTCTGGCAGCCCAGAAAGCCAGCCGTGTCCTGGGCTCCATCAGAAATAGTGTGGCCAGCAGGGCGAGGGAGGCGATTCTCCCCCTCTACTCCACTCTTGTGAGACCCCACCTGGAGTACTGCATCCAGCTCTGGGGCCCCCAGTACAGGAAAGATGTGGAGCTGCTGGAGCAAGTCCAGAGGAGGGCCAAAAAGCTGATCAGAGGGCTGGAATACCTCTCCTATGAGGACAGGCTGAGGGAGTTGGGGTTGTTCAGCCTGGAGAAGAGAAGGCTCCGGGGAGACCTAATTGCCACCTCCCAATACCTAAGGGGCACCTACAGGCAAGCTGGCGAGGGGCTGTTTACCAGGTAGTATAGTGACAGGACAGGGGTAATGGGTATAAACTAAAAGAGGGGGGATTTAGATTGGATGTTAGGAAGAAATTCTTCACTCTGAGGGTGGTGAGGCACTGGAACAGGTTGCCCAGAGAAGCTGTAGATGCCCCATCCCTGGCGGTGTTCAAGGCCAGGTTGGATGGGGCTTTGGACAATCTGGTCTAGTGTAGGGTGTCCCTGCCCATGGTGGGAGGGTTGGAACTAGATGATCCTTGTGGTCCCTTCCAACCCAAACCACTCTATGATTCTAAAAGACTTTACAAAAGTATGAATGCTAAGAGTATATTCCTCAGCTAGCATGCTTGTTATTAGTATGCAGATAAATTAAGCTAAATTATCATCATAGTTTAATTATAAAAATGGAAAGAACTGTATTTATATTTATATGCGTATCAGTGGAATATGATGAATGCAATTAGCCTTGCATTTGGAAATGGCTTTTTTTAAAAGAAAAATATCACATTTATTCCTTGCTCTTTGAATGTTGTTTGAATTATAAAATCTAATGATAGTTCTTATGCGTTCTTAATTCTAAAACTGGTATCTTCTGTAAAGATTGTTTGGCCTAAATGCCAAAGTTCCTTATGCAGCTTTGGCGATTGCTGTGTTTTTAGATTACCGTGTGATCTCAGCTCAAAAGGTGATGTGTTTGATTAGATTTAGAATATACAGAATTCATAGTACTGTGAGAGTAGTCCTTATCCCATTTCTTTTGACTTGTATTCAGAAGAGTTTACTTCAATAGTGTCACATTTCAAAGTATTTAAATTTTAAAAGCACTTTGTGTACACAGCAAGTTAAATGCTTTCATTTAGATGATCAACAGAAACACTGGATGCAATTGTGAAGAAATTTACTTTTCAGTTTCACAGATGTTTATAAGGTGGGATGGTTTAGGTGCCTGTCTGTAACCTCTGTCTGTGTCTGGATGGTCCACCTACAGCTCAAGTTTAATTGTAGTGCTGATTATTGCATTGTGTATTATCATTTCTGAGAGTAGTTCACTAGTAGAAAAAGGAGTCATGTCACTAGGAGACTAACAGGCTCCATTCTTCACAGATAGGACAGAGTTGTCAAACAGGTTACTTTAATTAGAGTTAGCAGTCCAGATACGATCATGTTAAAATTGTTGTGAAGGAAAATGATTCTATCTCCAAAATCTACAGCTACCATTTCTACTAAGTTGTATGTGGAATTACCAATTCCATTAATCTTGTTGCTTCCCCTGTTGCATGGTCTTGGTGCAACTTGCTCCTTCTGTATTATTTTGAATGCAGAATAGTAGAAAGTTGTCAGAGAACTTATCAGCGGGTTTGTGGAAGGGTATGTGTGAAGAAGCATTTCACATTCATATCTGAAATGTTCTTTGCTTATGTTTGTTAACATTGGATTAATTCATAATGTTTAGAGTGTTGAGTATACATAAATGGGAAGGATGAATACCATCTCTGCTTGATTTTTAAAATAAATGTGTATACATTTGAGTATGGTCACAAAGCGATAAAGCTGGCCCTCCCTCTTCATAAAATAGTAACGGCAATAATTACACAAATAAGCAATTATCTCTATGTGTAAACATTTTTCTCTACGTGAATAGTTTAGAGATTATAGTATTACAATTGACAGAGGGGAAAAAAAAAAATCTACTCCCACTCCAAGTGCTTTGGAGCTCTGGTTGTACCAAAGAACAGGTAGATTGGGTTTCCTCCTGTGTTCAGTGTACTAACAGAATACGTGGATCCTCCTGCACATCCGAAAGGAACATGTTGAGGTTTTCTGGTAGTTCTGTGGCATTTATTTTTTCAGAAGCTCTGGGAGATCTCATTTCCTTCTGTTCTAACATGTCAGTGATTACTTCTGCTTTTTCATGCTTGTTTCACCTGCGCATTGTAAACGAACTATTTGCAAATTGTACTGTAAGTGGTTTTTGTGCTGAGAATAAGTGGTACTGGTAGTGAAAAAGGAGTAACAGATATTCTTTAGCAAGTAAGCATTTAATGAGATAGCTTGTTAAAACAGAAAGCTATTGTAGTTTTTCACTGGCAGTTATGTAATGTTTTGGCATGATTTTGGCATAATTATTGGATTAATGATGCTCAGTTTTCTTCTCAATCATTTTTTCTAGCTTATGAAAGGACCTCAGAAAGCACTTGGATGGGCTAAGCAAATACCATCTGTGCAGTTGAATAAATGTGTGTAAAATATTTAATTATGTATGAGGCTTTCAGTAACTTCAAGGAATTCAGCAACAATTAAAATGGAAAAGATGATACAAGAGCTCAATCTTATATGTTTCACAGGAAAACTGAAGGGTGCTTTGACAGTATCGCAGTTGGGCACATTTCCTACTGAATAACGCAAGCTTGTTGAACTCTGTGGCATGCCGCTTTTGTTCTTCAGGCTTCTTGAAGCTGACGCAACCTCAACAGAAACCTGAGGGGTTTTGCTTGCTGGTCTTAGGAGAAATGCCTGCTTAGGTTTGTGTTAACAGTAATCAAAAGAAACAACTATTATATTGATTAAATGAAACTGATCTGTCTCCTTCTTAAAATTTCAGTTACTTTTTTGTCACATATATTAAATGCAAGTTTTGTTTCCCTAAACTGTACTGCTTTGAATGATAGCAATAGATGCTGTATATGTTGGGGAAATTACTATTAGATTCTGGACACACCTTTCAGTGTAGTTAGTCCCATGTCAATCTGTTTAACCTCAGCTTCCACTTTGACACTTAAATATTACTGCGTAAATGCATTATATGCTGAAGAGTTGATTTGAGCATGAATTGAGATTTTTCCATTCGGAACGCTTTTTTTCTAAGAGTTTTTAGGTACTTGTGAGTGATAGTAGGCTCTGGAATGAAAAACTCTCTGTTTCGTTCCCCCCCAGTCCAAGACTACATATTAATCTTGGAAGAATTATTTTTTTTTTGTCATTTTGGTATTAAAGGCAACAACTTGTGTTAATCTTCTGTAATAAGAAACACAATTTCTTTATCAACTCCTATGTCCAGACTTTTTGGCTCATCTAATAGAATTTGTTGTATAAGTGTTGTTAGCCCAACTGAAAACTTTGAACTTCCAAGTTGATGATGACTAGTGGTTAAATAATTAATTTTTTTAGAACTAGAGCAGGAAAAATCTAGCTGCAATAATGAACTAAACTGCCAGCAGTGTTTAGCGCTTCCTCTCATGCACCGCTTTCAGACCTCTCTTAATTAATCTTTCCAATTCATAAGAGCTGTGTTTTCTTTTAACATGTTACAATCTTTGAAGTCTTTCCTTTTTGACCGATTTGGTTTGTAGCATTTCTTCTTTCATCTAGTTGGGTTGATGTTCTGTAAATCTTATTACAGTGCTCATGTTGTCTCCATCATTTGTGTCCTTGTAGATTTTCTTTCTGCATTAATAGCTGGGGTGTTTTTGTACAAAATTGTTTCAGTTCTTAACAGACTATCACAATGTTCTGGCTGATTTCAGTTTGGGGTGCGAGAATGCATCAAATTCTTGGTTCCTTTCTAGCCCTGATTTTTATGCTGCATGTGCATGTAAGATTTCCTTTTACTGTTTATGTAGCCAAATTATTTTGGCACTTTGCATACCTTACCACATGTTTTGTTCTCTTATCTGCCCCACACTCTCCATTCAATATAGTTTTTTCTTCTTTGTAATTTGTTTTTATGTTGCTTGTATAAATTCTGTAGGCAGGAGAAAAAACATTGAGAGGTTTAATTCCTAAAGTAAAAAGATATCTTGTGTTGTGGGTTTGCGTGGCAAGGTTTCGGTAGTGGGGGGTGGGGCACAGGGGTAGTGGCTTCTGCAAAAAACTGCTAGACGCTTCCCCTGTGTCCAACAGAGCCAATGCCAGCCAGCTCCAAGACAGACCTGCTGCTGGCCAAGGCCAAGCCCATCAACAACAGTGGTAGTGCCTCTGTGATAACATATTTAAGAACAAAAAAAACCAAAACCAACCGCAGGAGCTTTTGCTGCCAGAGAGAGGAGTGAGAAGGTGAAAGAAACTCTGCAGACGCCAAGGTCAGTGAAGAAGGAGGGGCAGGAGGTGCTCCAGGTGCCGAGGGACAGGAGGTGCTCCAGGTGCCAGAGCGCAGACTCCCCTGCGGCCTGTGGTGAAGACCATGGTGAGGCAGGCTGTCCCCCTGCAGTCCATGGAGGAGGGGTGATGGGGTGTAGAGATTCCACCTGCAGCCCGTGGAGGACCCCATGCCAGAGCAGATGGAAACACCTGGAGGAGGCTGTGATGCCATGGGAAGCCTGCACTGAAGCAAGTTCCTGGCAGGACCTGTGGATCCTAGGAGAGAGGAGCCCACAACAGAACAGGTTTGCTGACAGGACTTGTGACCCTGTGGGGGACCCACACCAGAGCAGTCTGCTCCTGAAGGTCTGCACTCTGTGGGAGAGACCCATGGGAGCAGTTCATGAAGGACTGTAGCCCATGGAAAGGACTCACATTGGAGAGGTTCGTGGAAACTGTCTCCCGTGAGAGGGACCCTACATTAGTCCTCCCCCTGAGGAAGATGAAGTGGCCGAAACAACGTGTGATCGACTGACTGTAACCCTCATCCCCCTGTGCCGCTGGGCGGGGAGCGGAGAGAGATCAGGAGTGAAGTTAAGAAGGGAGGGGTGGGGGGAGATGTTTTAAGATTTGGTTTTATTTCTCACTGCTCTGCTCTGTGTTTGCTTGGTAATAAATCAGATGAATTCCTCTCAAGTCTGGTCTGTTTTGCCCAGGATGATAATTAGTGAAAAAGCTCTCCCTGTCCTTATCTTCAGCCCGTGAGCTGTTCGTTACACCTTTTCTCCCCTGTATGGTTAAGGAGGGGGAGTGATAGAGTGGCTTTGGTGGGCACCTGGACTTCAGCCGGGGCCAACCCACCACATATAGCCAGCACTCCAGGTTATTTCTATTCATATCTGGTGATGTAATTGTGCTATGCAAATGGAACTTCCAGAGAGACTAGAAAAAGCGATGCCTAAGCTTTGCATCCTGATATGAAAAGTAGTCATCCTTGCACTTAGTGCAGATTGATTTCCACATAATTTCTAACGTTAGCAATTTGGGTTATACAATCGAATATAAAAATGAGAAATATTTTCAGGTGAACATTTTAATAATAATTTCTGAGCTGTGTTAGGCTTCTTGTCCATCTTTGGACTGGCATGTGGAAGTGGAAACTGTCTAAAGCAAGCACATACTATTGCACTGTGTATGTAATACATGCCTTTTCCGACTGAGTTTGAAGTGTCTGCAGCTTTGTATAGAGTAGTTGCTCAGACTGTATCCATCCTGTGAAATATTTCCATCTAGTCTATAGTTTTGTTTACTGACGGAGGCAAAACAACTGTTTTAATAGGAGGTGCTTCCTACAAATGAACATGTTCTCAATGGCTGCTGCTGTGTCTAGGTGCATGAGGTACTGCTTCCTGCTGCGGCAGAGGTTGCTTCTCCCAGTAGTAGCTGACACCATCCCGAGCCCATACATGCCTGGCAGGAGCATCAAATGAGCTCTCTATGATGGAATAAAATGGGGCTCTCACTTACTGCTGAGAGCAGGAGAAAAGGATGCTGCTTTGTGACTCAGCATGAACCACCTGATGTGTTCACTGTGTGGAAAAAAATGATAAACAGAATAGATGCTAAGCTGCTGCATGTAAATTGGATAATGTGGGCACAGAAGACACCAGTGATCGAAACACTTTATCTTTTTTAGGCTGTGAAGATGATCCAGCTGTGATGCTCAAGTATCATCTTAACATTGTTTGAAAAGTCAAAGCTGGAAGTTTAAGAGGTGGAGATGCAGCAGCATTCTTAACACAGTTAGTGGAACAATATTGAAGGAAACAAATGAGGCACTGTGCACAGGTCTTCTGAAGAAACATTATAGATAGTGGAGGACTGGCAGAACTGCAGCAATGTCTACTTCCCAGCGCTTGTTCCTTTTCTTTAGCAAGCAGTGCAACTCTGGATCAGTCTTCCCTCTTGATTGTGTGCTTCCTTGTGTTTCTGTGGGTATGCAGTGGTTTGGATGCAGGAAAACTCATAATTTGCTTTATGGATCAGATAACTTTCATTTGGGACTTCCTTCCATTAGACCTCCTGGTCTAATTCACTACAGCAACACACGTGTGCAGTTTGTGTTGGGGACCTCTACTTCCACAGGTACTGCAGATGAAACCAAAGCCTGAGTCTCCATATCGTGATTAGTTGCTGAAACCATAATCCAGTAAACATGTTTTGCTCTTTCTGGCATCTACTTAGTTTTGCTACGGCAAGTGTTTGCATGGCAGAGAAGATAATGGAATTGATTGGAGTTTAAAATAACCACATTTGTTTCTTAGGTTATTTGTAAACTAGATTAGATACTCAATCCACCATGCAGCCCTACAAATACAGTACTGTCACAACTCAATGGATGTGTTAAGACAAGGAATGAGAGGCTGTCTATGTTGGCAGTGTTGTAGAAGACTTATTTGTCCAACAATGGCTTTGGTTTCTTAAATTTAATATCCATTTTAAAAAAGTACAGATCTGGCTGATCTAACAGATGGAAGCATTGCTTCCGTAAGAGTGGGGGGTGTGTGTATACATGTTGTGATGTCCATTTATTTCTTCATAAGCATGCAGAATTTTATGTGCATGAGTGCTAGATTAAAGATATTTAAAAATGGAGAGATATTCAGTGGTCTGTTGCATGGCATTTAATTCAGATCAGGGCACTGAAAACATACTTGCTACCAGTTCTTGACCATGCTGACTGCAACATTTCTGAGAACTGAAGAGCTTCAAGGACTCTGGTTAATATCCTTATGTGTTCATGGTAACGAGTCTTCATTTTGTTATAATGAACATAACAGAATATGTTTCTCTTGCTTTCAATATTCTACATAGAAACAGTATTCCATAGGTTACTGAAGCTACTGTAGAGAGGCTATCAGTTTGATTAGGGCCAAATGAGCATTTTTATCTTTGACTTGGATATTGAAATAACTTTTTTCATGCCTTACAGTCAGGTATGAAGTGTATTGGCTGGTATTTTGGTGTTCTAAAGAGCAGAGTATGAGATCATAGTCTGGTGTGGGTTATGTTTGGATTTCGTTTATTGATAACTTGAAATCATTATTTTATGTATAAAATCTCTTTAGTTACATAGTTACATACTTAGTTATCAGTGTAACATTTAGTTGTCTAGATCTGTTGCTAGGTTTGAGCGTGGCAGCAACTGTAAGAAATATAATTTGATGTCCTTTGGGAGTATACAGGGGGAGCTTGTTAAATAGAGCATATGATAAGCTACCACCTCTGGAAATCTACTTTCCAAATTAAAAGTTAGATTTTGTACTAAACACATCTTAGTATTTCAAGTCAAATTTTAACTGACATTTAGTGTTACATTTCCAGAGGGGAGCTTTAGCTTTGCTGTAAGTGTTACAGACTGTTTTTCCTAGTCATCGTGTGAGACCCAAGGTTTCATCTCTTGGAATTTTTTAGGGTAAACATGACTGTTTTAAAATGCTGTTGTTAATTAATTTTTGTTGTTGTGAAATGTCTTGACAATAAGTAGGTTCAAATAGTCATTTTAATTTGAAAATGCAACACATTCTGCATCTTTCAGTGTACAGGGAGAAAGTTCAAACTTCAGTTTTGCTGTGCCAAGCACAAGTGGAGTTTGCTTCAGAGGATTTTGGGCTCTGTGCAAAGGCATGCAGAGCCAATCACAGTTATTCAGGTTATCAGCAAATACACAAACTACACCTTTCATTCAAAAGGGGTTTTGTGCTAATACCAGTTCCAAATGTGTTTACAGGATTGTTGTCTTACGAAATTTTTATTGCATTTGAACACTGAGGAGCCAGTTCCTCCTTGGTTTGAACTGGTGTGAGTGGGGGTGACTTGAACTTAGTTATTAGGTTATATCAATGGAAGGACTAGCTCTGAATGCATATCCATGTTTGTGCTAGTTTAAGCAGTAGAAACCATAGCAGAGGCTCATAATTTCTAAAACGATAGATTGTTTTCCTTTTGTTCTCAAACAGTTTGGCTATTAATGAAAAAATATTGTGTTTGCTGGCTTCTACTCAGCTATTCTGGATGTACAGTGTGCTAATGTAAATCAGCAGTTTCTGCTTCTATAAATAGACTTCCTCAGCAGCTGCAGAGCAAAACTGACAAGCTTCTGGTTGTTTTTATTATTGCCATTCAGAAACTGTGTCCCCAGTGGTATGTATGCCTGCTGTAGTGATATTTGGAGACTGAGCTGAGGTTATGAGTAAGGAGAGGGAAAGAGAGTACCTTTGTAAGCCTACAGTGTGAGAGCAGAAGCAGAGAGCTCTGTATTCCTTCATTTGGGAGTCCTTAAGCTGAGTTTTGAGCTCTTTTCATATAAAAGACATGCTATCCAGCTGGCTAAAAGTAATGAGTTCTTACATGGGACCTGGGGATAGCATTTATCTGACTTCTTTATAGCTGGATACTAAGGCAGCCTTTACAAGCATACTCTGTTGGGGAACATCATATTGTGCACTGAGAAGCTGTTTCCTAAAATTTTCAGTTCCTTCTGCTGCTGGGTCTAATTTTGTTAGCTTTATGGGAAAGAAACAGCCAGACAGGAATGCTTACCTTTTACACCCCTCCTGCACCATTGTGGGACTTTTTGCATGGCTCTCCTCCATTCTGGAAGCAGACTAGGAAGTAGTACCGGTGTGGCCTGCAAGAAGAAGGAATGCTAACAAGCCAACCAAGTTACTACTGTTGTTTGTGGACACAGGAGAGGTTGCCAGGAAAGAAAAAGTATTGAGTATCTTTCATGTGAGCATTTAATTGAAGTCCTGTGTCTGTGTTTACATGTGTGGTTGTTTTGTTGTTGTGGTGGTGATGGTTTTTTTCCTTAAAAGCTAGCAGTCTTCTTTTAAGAGTCTTACTGCAAGGTGTTGGGAAATATCTTGGGCGAATTATTTTCCTGAAATAGAGATATCCTGACTTTACATATAATATAATGGGTGGTAGATTCAGCTTGTGCTGAAAAAATATGGAATGACTTTATATTCTTCCTTTAATAAAAACACATTTCTTGAATCTTGATACCCAGCTTCTGTGAATAATATGGAAAGGAAATTATGAAATACAGTATTATAATGGCAGGTGGGAGAAGAGAAAACTTGTCAACTCTTGCTTTGGAAACAGCACCATCAGCCTCTGAGGTGGCTAAAGATCACCTAAAAGTGAAATTCAGTGTATGCCAAAGCCTTGGAAACTGAAAAGTTTCTTAGCATCTTAATTGTGTGTCTTACCAGTGCTTTAATCTATATTCTTTGTACAGAATTCGATCTTAGTGATGTTAACTATTATTCAAGGAGAAACACAGAACCCTGACAAGTAGCTTCTTACCTTTTTATTTTTGGTATTTTTTTAAATGTATGTATGTTTTTAAACTTCTAATGGGTGTCTTCTGGCTTGATAGCCTAAATATTTTTAGGTGCTCTACTACTAGAAAAATAGATCAAACTAATTCTTCATAGAAGAAAATACTGTCAACGTGAAAAAGCATAAAACGTGTTTAAAAATAAAACATGTACTTGTTCTTTTTAAAAATGATTCCTCTCACATTTTATTCAGCTACCATTTTAAGGGAATAACTATAGTTCATTCACTGTGAATGACCATTTGTGGTATTAATTAGGTCTAAATAATTGGGAGCAACGAGGAGTAAGGTATTTGGCAGATCCTTGCAGGCTGTTATGAGATCTAATCGAAGTACAAAGTTCAGAAGAACTAAACAGTTCTAAATAGTACAAAGATTAGAAGAACTAATGAATAAGTATCTCAGAGTGCTTTAAAAGTTTATTGCTAAAATACAATATAAAAAGTTGCACTTTTCATTTCAGGAAATGATGAGTGTATTGTATACTAGCTTAATTCCTTTTACAAAGTATAGAAACTCTTAAAATACAAAGTTAGTATCTTTTGTGGAATGAATGGAAAGGAGGAAAAATCGTAACTGATGTAGAATTAGTTTGACTTGTATAATTCTTTGTCCTTTAAAGAGAGGCAAAAGGAGTTAATTCGAAGAACCCTTGTGTGAGAGAGTTTACTAAATAAACCTTTTATTTCTACTTTTAGTCAGCAGATAAGCAGCGAGCCCTGGAAGAAACCAAAGCCTACACAACCCAGTCATTAGCAAGCGTAGCCTATCTGATCAACACTTTGGCCAACAATGTTCTCCAAATGCTGGATATCCAAGCATCCCAGCTTCGACGCATGGAATCTTCAATCAACCATATTTCACAAGTGAGATTTTTTCCTGATTTTTTTTTTCCCTGCTCTTTGTTTTTGAAATGACACAGCAAGTAAAACTGTAATATCTGTGTTAGTGTGAGCATTTTACGTAGGATAAGAGATTAGGTGCATTCTTGGGCAATTTGTTGTTTGGAGAGGGGTCCATTCTGCGTAAGTGAAAAGCACAGCAAAATCACTAATGGAAAAACCAGAATATTATGTTAAGGGACAGATTAAGCTTTCCAGCTCCTATTTGGTGACTTAGTATATTTGGTATTTATTGGCTACAGGCACTTAGAATTAAAGAAACATGAAATGGATGGTGGAAAACAATATTTGTCATCTTTTTACTTTTCCTATTGCTGTAATACTGGCATCTAATGACAAAAGCATAGATGACAAAAATAGTTTGCTCCTGGCTTTTCTTAATAAAATGTACTTTGCAATGACATGAACAGAAGGCAAAATTAATGTGTCAAATTTGTGTATGGCTGCAGAACTCCTGCCATTGTTTGCAGCTTTTTCTGAGCAGCAATAAACTAAGCTACTGTTATCAGGAATTCATGTCCCATGACCACACTGATGAGAGAATTCTGACTGCCAGAATAGGGTGAGGATGGGTGATAGATTTATTGGAGGTTTATATGCCAATGATGGATTAAAAGAGAAATTAAGAGCAATCCAGCACTTTCTGGTTTTCTGTTACTGGAGAGTTGGTTGGCATCCTTACTGAATATTTTGTGTCTTATTTGACCAATACATTTTAGCTGCTAGTGTTTCGTGATCTCCATGTGATAATGTCATAAATGAAAATAAAGAATATTGTGGCATTTAGAAAGACATTTGAAAGTAGGAGCTGTGTGAGGTATGAAATACGCAGATTGAGCTGATCTGTTACCTTGCTGGTGCTGAAAGGGTTGCTAAGCTACTAGAGCCTTGAACTAGCAAAAGTAGTGAATAATTTTGTGCTAGCTTAATGGGCTGAATTGGCTCACTGAGGTGTCAGATGAATTCCAGAGCAGGTGCAAAGGAAGAAATAGGGAGGATTTTTCCTTCTGGGAGTAGTACACTATTAGATTGCCTTTAGTTATCTCATGCAACTGCATCCTCAAAAACAGGCTCAGAAGTTTGATTTCTTCTGCTACAAGCTGCTTGTTAATCATGGACAAGTCAATATTTTTTTTTTTTCCCCCAGAAAATGTCACCAATTACTCTGTGCGTGTGTACCTGTGTATGTGCTATGTATATGCTGTGTATGTGTGTATATGCCTCTGTGCGTATATTCATGTGTATGTACTTGTCTGGGTATGTATATGCTTCTTGACACACTAGTGCCAGCTGACAAGTATTTCAACTATTTGAGAGCCTGAAGCAAAAGACACAGTATATGAATGAAAATATTCAGAGTTGATTGGATTTTGCATTTTATAGATGTGGAAAGTTCATTTTGTCACACAGTTTCTGTAAAGTAGCTTTTGGGGAAAGGGCCCATAACATTCTAAGTTTTCTCCTTCTGAGAAGCTGAGTTTGATGCAGATTGAGATGCTAGGTTGGATTGTCTTTGGCATTTATACATAAAGGATGGTTATTTAAAATGGAGCACTAAATTACCAGCGCCCAACACCTGTTGAAGATGTATCTGCCAAAATTCATAGGCTGCACTTGGACAACAAAAAAAAAGGCTTTTTCTGGGTTTGTGTTGTTTGGTGGAGTTTGTGGATTTTTTTTGTTTTGTTTCTTTTTAATATAACTGTAACATTGAAATTTGAGGTGTGGGGGTTTTTTTTGTTTGGTTGGTTTGGGTGTTTTTTGAGTCTGCGTCACCACCAATATGTAGGATGCTCCCCAAATCTTCATGGAAGAAATTATATCAGAGGAGCAGACGGTATTTGAATTTTGGATATTACATACACCAAGTGTGTTGATCCAAGGAACTTTATTAAAGTTGAATTCACTATGTTCAGAAATGGCTTCATCCCATGACACAAATGTTGTAGATGCTTATATTATCTATCTTAATTTCAGTGGTTATTTTTCTTTAAAAAAATTATTTATTTTGTCACAGTTTCTGTGTGATAAATAATTTCTTTTGGGGAAATCGGATTATACTGGAACAAGCCTTGTGGCTGGAAAGCTGCGTGGCAGAGAAGGACGTGGGGGTACTGGTTGACAGCTGACTCAACATGAGCCAGCAGTGTGCCCAAGGTGGCCAAGAAAGCCAACAGCATCCTGGCCTGCATCAGGAATAGTGTGGCCAGCAGGAACAGGGAAGTGATTGTCCTCCTGTACTCGGCACTGGTGAGGCCGCACCTTGCGTACTGTGTCCTGTTTTGGGCCCCTCACTACAAGAAGGACATTGAGCTGCTGGAGCGTGTCCAGAGAAGGGCAACAAAACTGATGAAGGGACTTGAAAAGAAATCTTATGAGGAGCAGCTGAGGGAACTGGGCTTGTTTAGTCTGGAGAAGAGGAGGCCGAGGGGAGACCTGATCGCTCTCCACAACTACCTGAAAGGAAACTGTAGTGAGGTGGGTGTCAGTCTCTTCTCCTAAGTAACAGGCGATAGGGCAAGAGGGAATGGCTTCAAGTTGCGTCAGGGGAGGTTTAGATTGGATATTAGGAAAAACCTCTTCACAGAAGAAGTAGTGAGGTGTTGGAACAGACTGCCCAGCGAGATGGTTGAATCAGTGTCCCTGGAGACATTCAAAAAACGTTTAGACGTGGCACTCCAGGACATGGTTTAGTAGGCATGGTGGTGTTAGGTTGACGGTTGAACTTGATGATCTTGGAGGTCCTTTCCAACCTTAGGGATTCTATGATTCTGACCTGCAGAAGACTTCCTTGGTCTTTATGTTGGGTGTAAAGTTTAGTGGACTGTTTCTAGTACCACTTAAAATGCCTCATGGTATAATACTTCATTGCCAAATTATAATTTCAGTCAGTGTGACCCGAAATGATGTCAGTAACATGGAACAGAAAACAGGTTCGTTGTTACCATCTGCTTGCAGTGCATTATTGCATTAATGCTTTGCTCAGTAGGTATTGATATTCAAGTTTAGAAAACACTAATGCAAATTACAATATCTGGTTGTGTAATCCTGTTTTTAATTCTGGTTTGGAATCTCACATATTCTCCAAAGAAGGGAGCAAAATCATTTGGGTCTTAGTAAGAATACTTTTGAAAAATTGCTTGTTTTGTTTAAGTGTAGCTTGAACTGGAAGACTTGATTAACTTTAGAAGATAAAATATTCTTGTTCTCTGTTCACTGATAAAATGCCAATTTATATCACTTTCTGTGATTCCTTCTAAATGCCAACTTAATCAAAGAGCTGAAAAGGAAGTTGATAATAATTTCTGGGTTTTCAGATTATATATAGATCCTGAATTAGGAAATCATTACTATTGAAACTATTTTTATGCAAGTGATTAAATCCTATTGGTTTAAAATTTAGGTTTACTTTTTGATTTTGTCTGAAAGCTGATGAATCTATTCTTATTTGCCTTCTTGAACCTTGTCCAGATCTAGATGATACACATTTTTTAATATTTGGCTGAAAATTTAAATCCTAAATACAGATCATCTGTATAAATATTTATACTTGTTTAAAAAAATTGTGTTAAAGTTTTCAAGTTAGCAGACACTGAAATGTTGCCAACATCCAAATTCTTTAAATTAATCTGGCAGATTTTCAGATTTTAATATTTGTATGATGAGAAATACTTTTTTTTCAGGTTTAGTTATAGAATAATCTTAGTTAGCAAGGTCATCTTTAAAACTTTAAAGCACGTTATCACAAAGATGAGTGATAGTGATGAGTTTTCTCCAATGTTACTGCATGATGGAGAAATCTGCTTCATCTTTTTACAGAGTCTGACTCCCATGATAGTGGCTGTGAGAATAGGTATTGAATAGACCACAGACTTGAACCTCTCTGTAGTCAGTGTGTGTCGCTTAACTGTAGTGTAGCAGCATGTGTGAACTGGTTGGTCTCTGCAGGGCAGTTCACTGGGACCTTCCATTGATAAATGTAACCATTTTCAGTTGTCCTATTCTTGCAAGTTACAAGAATAGCCAAACTCTTTCAAAAATGGTAATGCAAGTCTAATTTTCCGCAGCATATATTACCCATTTATGGAGCCAGTAGGTTTTCGGCATTTTTGTATCATTATGACCTCTTTCATTGTGTATAAATTACACACAACTTGAGTTGAGGCAATTAATGTCACATTTCTAACATGTCAAAATTAGTCAGTTACTCATTTTAAAGTAATACTGCAGACTTTAAGGTAATTTGCAATTAGTTTGTTTAAATTCTATCAAAATAGATTCCAAAAAAATAAAAGCCCAGCAACACGATTAAGCAATGTTTTCTTCTAAAATTGTTTTAAATTGAATTTTAAAAGTTCGGAGTAACAGACTGACAATACACCTATAAAATTAAATTAGAATGTTTTGAGAAGAGAAAGAAGTCAAGGATTCTGGAGCCTTTTATTTCTGAAATGTCACTGCAGGTTAGACTTTTAGAGTGCTGTCATGGTATAATCCCAGCCAGCAACTAAGTGCCACACAGCCGCTCACTCCACCCACCCCACCCCCAGCAGGTTGTGGGAAAAGAATCAGAAAGGTAAAAGGAAGAAAACTTGTGGGTCAAGATAAAAACAGTGTGAATTGTAATATAATAATAATGATGATGATGTAATGAAGAAAAAAAGCACAGAGAGAAATAAAACCCAAGAAAGAGAAGTAATACAAATGAGAACAATTGCTCACCACCAACCAACTTATGCCCAGCCAGTCCTTGAGCAGCACCACCACCTCATCCACCCCCCCAGCTTTATATTCCCGAGCATGATGTCGTGTGGTATGGAATGCCATTTTGGTCAGTTGGGGTCAGCTGTCCTGGCTGTGTACCTTCCCTGTACTGTGTCCAGTTTTGGGCCACTCACCACAAGAAAGACATCGAGGCCCTGGAGCGTGTCCAGAGAAGGGCAGCGAAGCTGGTGAAGGGGCTGGAGCACAGGTCTTATGAGGAGCGGCTGAAGGAACTGGAACTGTTTAGTCTGAAGAAGAGGAGGCTCAGGGGAGACCTTATTGCCCTCTACAACTACCTGAAAGGAAGTTGTGGTGAGCTGGGGGTTGGCCTCCTCTCACAGATAACTAGTGACAGGACTAGGGGGAACGGCTGCAAGTTGTGCCAGGGGAGGTTCAGATTGGAGATTAGGAGAAATTTCTTCTCGGAAAGGGTGGTTGGGCATTGGAACGGGTTGCCCAGGGAGGTGGTGGAGTCACCGTCCCTGCGGGTGTTTAAAGAATGGTTGGATGTGGTACTTAAGGACGTGGTTTAGTGGATAATAGGTGGTGGTGGGGCGGTTGGACTAGATGATCCTTGAGGTCTCTTCCAACCTTAATGATTCCCAAATTCTTGTGCGCCCCCAGCTTACTCGCTGGTGAGGATATATGAGAAGCAGAAGAGGCCTTGGCTCTGTGTGAGCACTGCTCAGCAATAACTAAAACATCCCTGTGTTATCAACATTGTTTTCAGCACAAATCCAAAGCATAGCCCTTTACTAGCTACTATGAAGAAAATTAACTCTAACACCCGAAACCAGCACAAAAGTGCTAACTTACTACTTTGAGAAATTTCACTTACAGGTAGAAGAGAACATTTCTGGGTTCAGTAACTTTTAAGTGCAGTGTTAAATAGTGTTAGGTTTGGAATCCCAGAAATTATTTAATATTTTTTTTCTATTTTAATCTTTACTTTAATCTTGAGGCTGTTCTTATTTAATTAAGTATGGAAACTTGATGTTTCAAAATGGCCAGAAAATTCCTAATAGAAAAAAATGCAGTGGTTTATACTTCTTTTCCCCTTAAGCTTATCCCTTGCTTTATTGCAGGCATCTTGACAAACATATGAAAACATGGTAGTAATGAGCCTAACCTCTAACAGACTGTCACTTAAAAGCTTTTGCCAAAGGTGACAGAGCTGTGGGGGTAAAAAATGCATAATAATGCTGTCAGGAGTCTGAAAGTTCTTGTTAGAAAACAGTGTTTTGAGTTATAGAAGGGCACATAGTATCCCATCTGCTTTTCCTGACAGACTTTCCAAGCCAGGTGTTTTGTTAGTCTGTCTCTAACCCCAAAAACTTCTCAATGTAAGTTTCTAAACTGCTGAATAAATATTCTGCTAACGTTCTCCAGACTAGCTTAAGGGATTTATGCTAGCACTGGAGGCAATAATTACCCGTGTGTTGAGGATAAATGTTTTGATTTTCTTTAGTAGTAGGTTAATCTTGGTTCCTTTCTCTACTAATGAAATACCTCAATGTTCCTTTCTGCTGTCTTATAGGTGTCTTAAGATCTTACGACTCCAGTAGTCTACTAAGCAAGAAAAAGAGAAATTCTTGAAAAACCTGTCAGCAAAATGCTTTTCAGTACAATTTTAGAAGTATGTACCAGAATTAGGTGCTGTTTTTGTAGTCTTTAGTCATTCCATAGATATTCAAGGTAAAAGAGGTGTTCTGAATCATCATGCAAGAGAATTCCCATTAGATGAGCTTCAGGTTTTAATTAGGTTTTATGCATTTCATTGTTTGTTACTGTAGTTATGCCTCAGTGATCACCGTAGTCCTTAAGGAAACCAGGTGTACTCACAAGACTTATGAATAATTAAAACACCTCGCTTTTCATTCATGGAAACAAGTTTTCACACTGCCAAGATACCATTGATACAATAACGTGCATTAAGTATCTGTACTGACATTGTATTTGTAGACAATTGCATAGGAAAACACTAAAAGTACATCTTTAAAGTTGCAGAGTTCAAGCACTTGAAATGCAGAGAAGTCACCTTGCCAACACTGTGCTAATTACTTTCTGATTTGCAGATTGAAATTAAGACTCTGAGAGTGTAGTGTCCAAGGCATAAACTAGTTTTGGATGACCATATTCAGACCCATAAGATTTTGATTTTTCAATACATTTGATATATCATACAGCATTTGAGGTGCAGCTGCTGTTGCAGCTGAGGTTGTTTAACATTCTAGCAAATGGTATGAGAGGCCCCTGAGACAAAGAACATACAAGAGTCAGTATAATGTTTCTGCAGTTCCCTAGTGACATGTCCAGATCACAGATGAAGTCTGAGATAATCGCAGAGATTGAATTCTTCAGTGGTATTAAACATGAGACTGTCCTCCAAGTTGCTGCAATCACATAACGTTAGCTTATCAAGAAAGTATGTGCAGCTTATCAAGAAAATATGTGCTTTCTAACTCCTCAACAGATGAAGTGAGGATTCTGTAGGTGATCTCTTTGGTATGACTGCTGCTTGTTCCAGAACTTCTCCTTCCACTATGCTGCAAAAGCAAAGGTCTGGCACAGAGAAGGGATACAAACCTGTGATGGAAGATAAAATACTGAATCTTACCCTGATGTACTTTTGGTACTCTGGCCTGGAACATGTTTATGTGCTCTGTTTGCGCTAGTGCTTGTACAATCAGTAATATATCATAAGAGCTGTGAAGATGTGTTCACTGTTGTATTAGGGATAGTATATAGACCTAGTCATTACAGGGAGCTTCAGGAGTGACTTTGACAAAATTGTTGGAGAGTGGTTTAGTTGTTAAGTAGTCACAGAAATCTATGTGTTTCTGTTAAGCTTGTATGAACTGTGAATTTCTGCAGAGTTTATATATTGGTGAAATCTGGGTGGATTTTTGTGGGGCTGATGGAGAATGTGTCCCAGATAATTTAACTACCCCTATTAAATTTCAAGTCATTGCTCAATGAACTCAAGTGTTGCCAACATATTTTGACCTTGAATAATCTATTTTTCTGTAGCTTTGTTTAAAGAAATAGCTGTGCGGCTTTAGTAGAAACCTTACAGTTCTAGGCAGGTGGTACTAGAGGTGGCAGGAATGTGCATGGCGAAGCTGTATTCCGTACTTAATTCTAGCAAAGTTGCAGGATCTTGAAAATGTGTTGCTGGGACATACTAGGTAATCTTGATAGGTAGTAATTTAAGCTTCCATATAATGCCCTGGTATTTGTGGAAATTCTTCTCTGGAAAGAATGTGAAGAAACAGCTGCTTGGAAAAAAATTTTTTGGGGGGGTTTTTTTTGTTTATTTGTTTCTTTTGTGGTTTTGTTTGCTTGTTTTTTTAAACTTTTGTGGTTTTAAAGGTTGTGATGATTGCACAAAGTAATACAGGGTCCATTTTGCTTGTTTTGCTATCAGTAGCAGAAACACAAGGGTAACCAGCCCCACTGCCCCAATCCCTGCCTGCAGAGAAATAAAATTTTAAAAAAGTGTGCTATGAAAATGAGTTCTCGTTTGTACCTGTTCCTTAGTTGTTACAGAGCCTGCCTCCTAACTGTGAAAAGATTTTCTGGTACAATCCATAATAACTACAGTGGTAACAAGAAATCCTATCAATGTTTAGAAATCCTAATGGTGGTGATTCTGGTTGGTTTTGTTTGTTTGTTTGTGGGGTTTGTTTGTTTGTTTGTTTGCTTGGGGTTTTTTGTTATTGTTGTTGGGTTTTTTACCCTGTACCTAAAACGTTTGTTCACAACTGGCAAATTTCCTAAAAGCTGTTTTGTGAGCAAGGGATTATTTTTGTTTTCAGTGATGCAAACAACTCCACGCACCATGATTTAAGAGATTTTGTTTTTCTGGAAGGGATAGATAGACTTTTTAGTAAGTCTTTCCTAGTGTTGTTACCAAACAAGGTTCAAGTACATGTTTTTCAGCAATGAATTTTCATCAGAGCTTTCTTTTACACTAGAGATTATCTCCTGGTACTCCTTGTAAAATGTAGAGGAAGGGATTTTCAGCGTTAGCTTTAGACCTTCTAAGTGAAGGCACAGAGCTTAACTACTGGCTTCACTGTGGATAAATTAGTACTGAGCACCTTCTAAAATCTAATCATTGCTTTGTGATGAGGGATTTGTAATGACTGAAATACCTGGTCAATTATCTGAGTGAAATTTTATTCTATTTTATGACTACCAATCCTAGTTTTGCAAACTGTTTGACAGTGTAAGAAAACCTGCTTATGGTTCATTTTTCAGGTCATAAAAGTTAAGGTTTGGGAAGGTAGCCTTACACTTCATCTAGTTGGAGACTATGTCAAAGATGAACTTAGCAATTGTAAAATTAAAGAGGATAACTGAAAACATCATATAAAACAGTGTTAGTAAGTTAATGGGAACTACTAAGAATGGAAAGGAGAAGGAATTTTGCTGAACTGTAAAGAATTAAAGTAACAGAAAACCCAAAGAATCTGTGGCTATTAGTGTGGGTTTAGAGGTGGCAAGTTCAATAGTAAATTGAACACAGATGATGTAAGCAAGTCTATATACTGATATGTTTAGCACAGTATACAGAGATCTTTGAAACGTTGGAACTCATTCAATTTTATTTTTTTTTAATACTGACTGTATTCAAATGCATACCACTGTTAGTAAATACACTGCGTCTTTTGTAGACGGTGGACATTCACAAAGAGAAAGTTGCTAGAAGAGAAATTGGTATCTTGACTACAAACAAAAACACCTCAAGAACTCACAAAATCATTGCACCAGCTAACTTGGAGCGACCAGTTCGCTACATCAGGAAACCTATTGATTATACAATTCTAGATGATATTGGACATGGAGTGAAGGTAGGTGACACTGTTAACGCAGCCAAATTGCAAATACATTGTCTTTGTATATTTTCAAAATAACCTGATGCTTTTCATGGTAATATACCAGTTTCTCCTTGCCTGGCCAGTGTGTTTATAACCATAAGAGAAGTAATCTCCAGTTTGCAGTTGCCCCTTCCCTCTCCCTTGCCCCAGTGTTTCTAAACCTTGCCAACCCACTGAATCTTATTTCTGAGGCTATTCAGGACTATGGTCTCACTTTCAAAATGCTTCTGAATACATACTGTGTGATGATGCTGTTATTGTTGGAATCAGTTGCCAGGGATATACCTGTGGACTGAAAGGCTAACCACCATCACTTTTCTGCTTGAATTAGCACCACAAAGTATGATCCAGCTGTAATTGCCACTGGTTTACTTTGAAGCTCACCCAAAGAAAGGGTTTGCATTAGAAGTATTATGTGCTTCCTTTTCTTTCTGTCAGAGCCAGTTGTACCCATGTCCTGTGATGTGCTTTGTTCAAGTGAGCTCTCTACAGCTTTTGTGCCATATGGGTTTCAGAATGGGAATATTGCTGCCAGGCTCAAAGCCAGCTGTTTCTCCCTTTTAAGCCTAGAAAAAAAAGGATGAATTTAAGGGCAAAGATCAGACTGAGACACAACTAGTGGCTGTTGTATGCAAGTGTTACATCAGTGTGCACAACAGCAGTAGTATCATGTGTGAGATTAGATGTGCATTTTTTAGAAGCACATCCTGAATGTAAACACAGTCTCAGCAGGTGTGAGCTCATTGTTAACTTGTGCTGCCAGGAAAACAAATACGGAAATGAGAACACTGACAATGTTAAAGTTCCAGGAGAAGAAAGGTAAATAACACAAAGTGGTGTCTTTTTTACATGACAAACTAACAAATTTGTAAACCTGCTAAGTAGCAGTAAGGTAAGATGCTTCTTCCAGTCAAAGTACACCAGAATTTCTTTTGCATGACACCTAACTGCATTAGGTTATCTATGTTGCTCAATTTGAACTGTTTGGATAGTTGTTTAAATGGCAATAGGTTGTTTAATCAAACTCTTAAAATTCAAATTCTGACCAGTGCTAGTAAAATATATTTCCCAAGCAGTTTTACTTAATGTCTTGTCAACATCCTATTCATTGACAGAAAGTCTTTTTTTTCCGCATTTCTTACCAAAAGAGTCAACCTCGGTTTGTAACCTGAAACAGATTTAAAGACAAGTGACTCTTTAAGCTTGGTTTGGAAAACCAAACCAAAGGAAAAAAAAACACAAAACAAAACCAACAAACCAAAACCCAGCATTAATAGCTACAGTTTTGACCAAGAAATTATCAGTCTTATGTTAAAATCTACTGCCAATTATTATAAATGTTGAATTTATGCAGGTCAGCAGAACTCCTTCTGGATATGGATGGAGCATATTAACCTGTAGGATTACTGTTGCTAATATTTTAATGGTTACTTTTGTTTTAATGGGGTTATTTTAGAACTCATTAAAGAATAGTTTCTAATTGCTCTGCAGCACAATCTTATTTAGCACTGGCTCTAAACCATTATAATTGGTATCCCACTTACCTCAGTGTAACAGAATCATACTCGCTGTGCTGCAATGAATTATGTTCTTCTGAAAGAACATAGTTCATCAAATGGATGATGACTCAAATGTGTATTTGCATCCATTTGTTATACTTGTGATATGCTTGAAACATCTTACAAATGATATTTACTATATACTATATTTAATCTAGAAAACGAAAAAGTATTGTGTATTTGTGAAACAATAAGCAGAGAACTTGACATCATGCTATCCTCAACATTAAGATCTATAGATCTGTTCCAGTCAGCTTAATCCTGTGTTCAGCACAGAAGAAAGATCCACTGCCTAGCTGATGGGGAGAAGGTGGCCAGTTGTGCTTATAACCTGTTGATTTTGTTCTGTTTGAGTAACTAGATATTAGTTTACTACATTTCTGGCTGGAGAACAAAGAGAAAAAAAGAGAAAGAGTAGGAGCTTCAAATTTGCCTGTTTATAGCTCCTTATTTCTTGAGCTGTATGTAGCATTTTCCCCTTCAAATGAGTGTTCAGAAGGCCTGGATAAATAGCATTAAAGTTCCTGTGTAAAGTTCCTGTGCCTCAGTCTGCATTCTTTGTCCTTTTTCTGCTAGAGGGCTTCCCCTCTAGTACTCGGACCAGAATTATGCTTTGTCGGGACAATCAAAGAGCTAATGCTGCAATATTCATTGCAGCCCCTGAGGAAGATGGCAAACTGGACAGAGAATAATACAGGAGAAAAAGGGAGCCTCCTTGGCCAAAAAATCCAGTGTGCTATTTTGAGAGTAGTATGGGCACTTGAGCACCTATTCCTTCCATTCAGAAATTCATAGCATCAGTGGATACCATCTTCGGGAAAAGGTGCTCTTCAATATGGTTTCTTAATAGGTGGTAGAGAATTTAAGTGCCACTGTATCATCCCAGCAGTTCCTCCTCATCTTCCCCCCCCTGAGGCTACAATGCTGCAAGTCTAAAGAACCTTTTGTCTGAGACTTGCTTTCAATTTTTTCAAATTTCCTGAATTACAAAGTCTTCAAATCTGTTCTTCCCTCCAAAGAGTTCTTTAAGTCAAGAGGATGAAAATGAAGTTTGATCTATTCAAAGTGGTGCGTATTAAGGCACTGTAATTATCAGGCAGTGCTGCTGACGAAAAACAGTTCTCGGCTCATGGACCCTGCACTGTAACTGGCCACTCTGGCTGGCTGGTACAGCAGGACCTGATTGTCCAACATAGCTGTGTGAAGCAGAGACCGTTTTGGTTAATAGATCCATGGAACTTTAAACTCAAAGACAGGAGATTTTCTAGTAAATCAGATTATGTTTCCTTTTTAATATGTTATGGTCTATTTCTGATTGAAATGGATGAAAGAGAGTCGTCACTCTGGATGCTCCACTGTTGAGATTCTGCCTATTTAACCTTTGGTGTTGGAAAAAGTGTGAGAAATGAAATGGTATGTTTAGCTGAACTGAAAACAGATCAAACAATATTGAAATGGAAGGACTAGTGTTTTTTAAAATAATATTTTGGGGAAAGAAGATACATGGTATCATGCCAGTAAGATGTAGTACTTATTATCAAAAAGGTAGTTCTTAGGCTTTAAAATAAGATTTTGCTGTTGGTTAATGTCTTAACATATAGTTTAGAAAATACTGGTATGTGGTGCAGTATTTATATAGAGGGCTGCACATCTTACAAGACATAACGATTTGCTCTTGATCTTTGTTCACAAGGTATCTCATGGCATCAGGTTAAGAGTTAAGTAACAGCATTGTCTAGGAAAGAACATATATTCTAGAGACTTCTGTTTCAGCTAGTTGTAAATATGCTAATATGTGTAGCAATGTAAATGAGCTCAGGATACTGATAAGGCTATTCTTTGACAGATCAAATAAGTTAGTCTCTGAAGTTAATCCATCTAGACCTCGTGATCCATTCTGAAAGAAGCTGACTTTTTGTTAGCACTGTAAGAACTTGAATAACAGTGTACAAGCATTCGAGCATTGATTTTAAGGTGTTAATCTAACGGCTTTGTGGTCAATGTATATTAAAAGTTTCAGCTTGAAAATCTTTTGTTCATGACACATTCTGCTTTAACCACTCTTTCTATGACCTATTGATACATTATTTTGTTAATGCTGAATGCTTAACTTTTTTCTTTCTTTTTCCTTTCTCTTCATATCCTGAAGTTCCAACTAACCTTTCAATGCTTTTTTTCCTTACCTCTTTTATTTGCTCCATTTATGCATTAAGTGGTTGCTTAGATTTAAGGTAAGAAACCCCAGGGCTGGATTTCCATTCTTCTTATTCTGAGACTATTACATACGGGGAGATGTTTAACATGAATATTACTGATTGTTTAAAACAACATCTGCTCTCCTTCCTGTGTATCAGACCTGTTGAATGCTTTCGTTGCAGATAAACATTTTGTGATATAAATTGATGTACGCGTATAAGGAAGCTAACAGTTAATTTTAAAAGCTTTGTGGCAAAATATTGAGTGCTTCAGCATATCTACCAGATCATTTATAAGGGACAAATGTTATGCTAACCTTGTGTAGACAAAAAGATACAGTGAATAGATACCAGCTGAAAAAAAAGCCATATAAGCCTCCCCCTGTGTAATATTCTTTTTATCCTATATACGGTATAAGTTACGATTTGATTGGGATTAATGTGTCAGTGTGAGATTGCTCAGATAATGGGCTCCAAAGGTGTATAACAAATTAAAATCTGTATATTATTTTTTAAAGTTGCAGTATCCCTATTTTTTCAAGAAACTGCTAGCACTATTTAACTACTGAGGCACTCATGTGGAAATTTTCACAAGTTTTGATAGCTGTGTAAACTATTCAGTAATTGTTAAACAACAAGCTAAGTGATTGTGTAGTTGAGTAGTAAATGAATAGTGCATCAAAGAGCTCAGACTGAAGTATGTAAAATTCTCAAGGATCTTCAAGAGGTTTAAATGTTAGTAGCCTTAGTGGCTGCAGAAGTAGCAATAAAAATCAGCAAACCATTTAGACAAGCAGTTAAATGATGTTACAGGAATCTGTGTTGGAGTTCATAGCACATTAACTGACAGGTTATAGCGTTAATTGAATATTGTGATATCCTCCTCCTCCTGAAGGGCAACTGGTTTGGGGAAAGACGGAGTGAAAGTTTTTTAGTAGTAGCTGCCAGAGAACATAGAATACTAATATGTAGTATGAGTATATTATTATTAAATTACATTTTAAATTTATAATTAAATGAAGTTCCAAGTTGATGTGAAATGCTTTCCCATGACTAGGTATTTCGTGTGACTGGAAAACACTGAAAAAAAATCCTGCACATATCTGGTTTTACAGGCATTATTTTCAGGAATTACTGTAGATATCCTAATTATGTCCCTATGGCATTGACCAGATGGTACTTTTAGTAGGGTATTTACGTGTATGTAGCACATCTGATCACAATGGAAAATGTCTAATAAATGAGAGATTTCTTGCATCTCATTTGAAATTTACTTTTACACATGACTGAGGTCCAGTATTTCAAGTCATATAGTGTTTAAATGCTTTTTATTTGAGACTTTCAAAATACAGCTCCTCCCTGGCTCTTTCTGTGTATCCACACAAAATGGATACTTCTACCCTCAATATGCCTTATTCTGGGCACAGTTCATATTAAATGATGGTTTTCTCAGTGACCTTAAAAAAACAATTTGCAAACTAAGTTTTCGTTGTTGCTGTCTGCAGTTGCAGTTATAAACAAGTAATGACCATCCTAAAAAAAAAAGTAATTAAAAATTGTACAGTTATAGGTTATGTGTGAACTGCCGTATCTGTGCATCATCTGCAGTAGTGATAAGAGACTCTTCAGCTTTTCAGAGAAAACTATTTTTTTTTCTATTTATAGATGTGGAATGTAAACTTTCGTTTGTTTGTTTGTTTTGTTATGATGCCAGTTATAATATTTCTTTATTTTTACTCGAATGAACCTGATCAGAAATTTGATTTGGGAAATCACATGATGTCAATCAACTTCTTATTATCAAAATGTGAGGGTTTAAAAAAAAAAAAAAAAAA
>VWZZ01008519.1:72968-107995 GCA_013399095.1 Psophia crepitans
AAAAAAAAAAAAAGAAAAAGGGCAAAAAGCAGCCCAGCACCTCTCGGTGAACATTTCTTGAAGTCTCAGTACAGTCACTGTGCATCAGCCTGAAAGGAGAAAACTAAAAGGTGGCTACTAAGCGTAGGTCCGTGTGAATAATAATTTTACTTCACTTAGGAGTGATTGAAGTGTTTAGCCTGCATTTATTTTTCATGGCTGCAAAGAAACCTTCGTCTTAGCTAACAGTTACAATATTAAACTGACTGACTGTGCTTGTGTCTGGATAGCTTGAATTTAAATTTTAAACAGATTTTGAAGAAAATTACAAGTCAGAGGAATATCTGTAGCATCTCCCATCAGCAAATTAGTTGAAAATGACATTGTTTAAGCCTTTTTGTATTTACCAGACTTGGTGGTTCTATTACTTTACGTAGGTGGATGTGGTAAAAACAAGTAAACTCACTTGCTGAAGCTTCTACTTATGGTAATTTACCAAGACAGGGTTGAAATTTAGACACTTCACTTTCATATCAACTGGTTAATCAGCTAACAAACATGGGTTAATTAGACATGCAGAGTAAGTGTTTGAGTGGCTGAGCAGAACCTGAAAAGGTGTTTACTTTGAGGTAGCAGATGATGGACCAAAAATCTGTTCATCCTCTCTGTAGCATTTACAAGATGAAGCACGGCATGGAAAGGTGGTTTTCATTCAGCCTTAGGTTGTTTTTGCTGGAGTCAGGTATGATGTTGCTCAAGAAGGCTGAGTAGCTGCTTGAAGTTTCTGAACCTAATCCATGGTACATCACTGATGGGACACTTTTTCTTATTAGATTTTGGGCAAAAGATGATTCTTTTGACATCCTGAAAGTTCTAGAAAATCTGATGTGACCATAAAGCACCACTTAAAAATTTCTGGGCTCAGTCCAACTTTGGCTTTAGAAAGTGGCTCTTCCTGAGGTTTGACTGTGTAGAGTATCTGGTATCTAGGATATTTGTGGGTTTTTTCCAACCCCAACCACACTTTGTTTTGGTAATTGACCTGACAATGAGATGTTCTTCAGAAAATTAAAAATGTGGATTGAAATATTTTGTTGCAGGTAAGTGCCTTACAGGCATGTGAATACACAGTGCATTGGTGCAAATAGTTTTTGCATGTCTGATGACCAGGTCTTGTATCTGACCAACTACATATTTTTGCACCTCTTGTTCCACGAATTTTTTGTTCATGAAAACATTCCCAAGAATTGCATTGAATGAACTGCAGTATTTCTCAGCTTTAACCAGGTCATTTCACTACAAATTTCTTATATAGGGGAGTGCTAAAGAAGCTCAATCTGTTAAACGTTTATGAAAATGTAACTATGAATGAAACTCGGTCATATGTAGGACTGTAAGAAGGTGATTTAATCACTGGGATCTATGAAAAACTAGTTGCCAAAAATAGAAATTGAACAAATAAATCTTAAGTATCCTCTAAGGTCTCTAGTCAGTCTCGTATTGTGTCTTGAAGTCATCAGATGTTACCTTTCTAAAACTGACACTGTAGCTCAATATAGAAAATACTGGATGAAATACTGTTGTGCCCTTTTTAAACAGAATGGTCCATAGCGGTCCATTTCTTTACAGTTCATTTTGACTGTTACCATGGAGCTGGATCTCAGCATCCTCCAGGATGTGTTTGTTACTTACCAAGGATCTGCTTATTTTGTTTATCCAGTTTCTTCTTTAGCAAAACTTGAAATTCCAGTTCCAGTGCTGCCAGAGTTACAGCTGTGGTAGGATACATTTTCTTCTCTAGTGCAGGTGCTTGCTAATTCATATATAAAAAGCTTCTGCAAGGTATCTTAAAAAAAAAACAAAAACTTATCCAAGATCTCCCTAAAATTATTTGGCATTCCTCCAGCTAATTTCAGTTGGTAATATTTTCTACTTTTCTACTTTTTGCTTCTGTGGGAAGAGGCAAAAAAAGAATTGCAAAAATCCCTGTATGCATTCTGCATAGACCCTGTGCACTACTTGTCTGTTCACAGGGTTGTTGTCCTGCTTTTAGAACAGTCAGCTGTTTTGTTTGGTTTTTTTTCCCTTGAGCTTTTGTGCCCAAATCATTACTGCCTCTCTTAATTTTTTTCTTTTTCTAGCACAGTGGTTAGCTGTTTTGGCAGTTGTGAGCAAAGGCAGAGATACTCCTTTGTGTTTCTGGTTGCAGGCTGTTTGTCCACATAGTTTTCTAAAAGAATTTGCAAGCTCTTAACTGCAAACTTCGCACAGATCTGTGGGGTCCTGCAGTCAAACAAACTATTGACAGATGCATTCCTCTGCTTTCACCCTTTAATTAAACCGGTTGCATCTCAATGGCTCCAGCTGTGGGGAGCTAGGGAAAATGTTGTCAGAAAAAGTGCAACTTCTGGCAAATTCCAACTTACTCCAAAACCCATTTTATTAAAACTTGACAGCAAATGCAAATGTGACCTTGAGTTCTAGTGATTGCTTCGGTTTCTAGAAGTTTGTAAGAGGGATGTATGCGGATGAGGATTTGTGTATGGAAACTACATTTACAACCGTATGTGCACAATGGAGAAGGCAATAAAGTTTTGCAAGAGAGGGACACTAATGGCCTCTCCCCCCCCCCGCAGAAGTTATCGTGGAAGGGGACGGCTGGAAGCATTACAACGTTTACATCTCAGCTGAAGTTGCCACTTGTATAGTTTTAATTTTTTTTCCTCCTTTCTTTTTTTAAAATTTTTTTTCTTAAGGAAGTCTGTAACCTATTTTAGTGTCTTGCCTGATCTTATTTCCACAGATCTATCCATTTTGATCAGAACTGTTGGAATAATTTTATATTCTTCATTTCTCTTCGGTGATTATTTGGCCATAAGTGGAAGGGGAAGTTACTCAGATATATGGTTTAACTTTGAGTAGCTGATCTCAAAGCCATCAATCCTGTCAGATTTGAAGATAGCCCTGTAAACTTTAATTACTTGTTCTTCCAACATTTCTATTTCAATGTTGAAAAGTAATTTCAAAGAGCCTGAAACTAAGCTTACTGTCAGTGCATTTCCCCATCTTTCAGTTTAGCCTTTCTAAAGGACAGCTTCTTTGTATCTAAAATTTCATGGCTGAAAAAGGATCACTTTTTCTTTGGCCAGATTTTCTAAAGCTTTCTTCCCATCCTATGTCAAGGATATGTTTATTCATAGTCTTAATGAATGTAACTAGCAGTGACCGGAGTTCTGCATTAGTCAGGCAAGCATTACTTCCACTTCTGACTGTCTACTATGTGATGTCACCGCATCCTCCACTTCTACTGTCCTTTGTTTTCATGTAGCTCTAGCTCAGTGAAAGCCTAAAACTTAATTTTGTTTGTGCAATGATTGCATACAAGTAATGAGATTGTTTATGGTTAAATATATGGAATTTTCTGTTAACTGTAAAGTGATAGCTAGTGGTTACATCATCTGGTCAGAAATAATAGTGTAGCCAGTTAAAACACCTAAATGGTCTATGCAGGAGCACACAGATTGGTCTAAGTTTGCTGTTACCTAAAAACATCCAAACCCCCTTCTCCACTAGGCTTAGCGGGCTGTTTGAAATATAGCAAGGGACAATGCAGGGAGTACTTAATTAAGGTGGGATTTTTGTGTGTGTTTGTGGGTTTTTTTTGGACAATTCAGGTAGGTGGGTGGTTGAAACAGGCATCTTTAATGAAAGAGGAAATACATGGGGTGCTGCAACTTTAAAAAGAATATATCAAATTTTGTGCTATTTCTTAATGTTCCGTGTATAGAATAAAATATACTTAATTTTACACTTTCCCTCTTCCCTTCAAGTAGTTGTAGTTCAGTGCTTATCTCATCCCTCACTTGAATTAACTTTAGATTTCTTGTTGCTTAGAGTTGGCTTAAAGGACTTCATAATGCTGTGCAAATGAATCTTGTCTTAAATTGACATTACAAAGTACGCTTGCACAATGGAATCCGAACATCTGGTTTTGAATCTGACAAAAAAAACTCCTTCCAACACTTGGTTTTCTTTTCCTCCCAGCAGGTTGAAAATGTGATAGCACTGGGATTATTTAGAGCCAGGGAATCAAGTTTCAGTGGATTAGAATACTGAATATATTACTCTTTACACTATTCTCAATATTTATCCATTCACAAATCTAAAAATTTTCAGGGTTTTAAGTGAGTTGTTATAGTTAAATTTTAAAGGAATAATTTGCCTTTAATGATGTTTGCAAATAATCTTAATACCTTTTTTTATATGGGAGGTGAGGGTGGTAGGCAAGACTTGAGTTTTGGAAATAAGAAACAGAGTGAAGTAGAGCATGACAGGAGCAACAGGAGAAGGGATGTAAGCATACTTATTTAGGTTTGTTGAATAGCTCTATGTCTAAGCAATAGTTTGAGCATTCATAAATCAAAGCTGTTTAGCAGAGGCCTGTAAGACGACCATGTACTGATTCCTGTAAGGGTGCATGCTTTGAGAGAATTATGCTTGGCTGGCAGTATACAGATAAGCAAAATGCCTACACTGGTAATAATTGTTTATGATTCCCAGATGGATCAATCAGTCAGGAATGCAGACGAGTTTTTTTTAAAAGAAGTTAGAGTCAATTATTTATATAAAAGTCAACTCATTAGTATTTTAACCTGAAAGAGGGGGAGGGGAAAACTACAATGACATCACATCACTGCTAAATATTTTTCTCCCTGTCCATTTATTTATGAATTCTTAGAGATTAAATTGCTACAGACTTGGTGAGGGCAAAAAAAAGTCCTTGTATTGTTCTCCATGTAGCTTTCTCTCTCTGTTTTCTTATACATAAATAATATTTGCAATAAAAACTATCTTTTTTTTATATTGTACTGTGAAAACATTAAAACATTAATGGATCATATTTGGAGATTACTTTGACTTCTCCATATTTGTATGAATTACATTAAATTGTCACCTGTTAGATAAACCTTAGTGTTTTTAAAGAGCATTCAAAAATGTTTTTGCAAATTTACCATTCAGTAGTGCAATCTGAAATACCTGCCTTTATCTCAAAAGATGACTGGGAGTTTTATCCAAGTTAGATATAGCGTCTGTATTGTCAGTGATACAATGTTTATGTGGTAGCCTAAAGGCAAATTTACTTTTTGCATATACAGTTTTTAAAAACCCTATGTAGTAAAGAGTCCTTTGAGCACAACTCTTAACTTCTAGCAGAGTGGAAATTGCATATAAAATGCATGGCCTCTCAATTTTTTTTTGTTTGTTTAAACCTTCCCCTACTTGGAGTTAATCGCTAAAGGCATCTCAGTGTCTCCCCCCCTAGAAGCTGAGCTTAGCGAAGGCCGTTATTCTCCCCATTCTTTAATGCAGGTCAGCACACAGAATATGAAGATGGGTGGGCTGCCTCGTACAACGCCACCCACCCAGAAGCCTCCAAGTCCACCGATGTCAGGAAAAGGAACTATTGGGTAAGTGCAGTTACTAAATGTGTAAATGCCTTTGATGAACAGAAGGGGAAAAAAAGGGAAGAGACTCTTTTTCTATTGTGTGTTGGGTTTTGGTTTTGGTTTTTTGTTTGTTTTAACCATTCACGAAGGCCAGGAGGTGTAATATAGGTATTCTGTTATATGGATGATGTCTTATATATGACTTAGCACATTTCTGTGCACATGCCAGAAGACAGTGGGCAAGATCAGCCTTTCCCACAGGAACCTTTTTATCATCGCAGAACACTTACAACTACATGCTTTAGAGTAAAAAGTCATTAACTGTGCGGCCTTGACAGGTGATGCTAAACAACTGGAAAATTAGTGTGTGGCACTGTTCATTAATTATGTGTGCTGTGTGTGATAAAGGTACTTTCCTATTAAGTCTATGAACTTGACTTTGACCTTAGGAAAATGTGTTATAGCTGGGATAAATGCTGTTTGTTGGTATGTGATTATGTATATACATACAGTCTGTGGTCCTTTATTTTAAAACAAGAATGGGATGTGCAACACAATTTATTAATAGGAAGATTGAACTACAGGAAGAACATCCTGAACTGTTTTTTCTCATCCTGCAAAGTAGATACTGCAAACTTATAGAAAAAACATTGAGGTTTTTTAGCTCTCATTACTGATTAGCTGTCTTTTGAAGAATGAAAAATCTTTGGGTTTGTCTGTGTTGTCTTAATTTGCTTCTGAAATATGCTTGTCCTTGTGTAGGCGTCACTCTCCCTATCGTACGTTGGAGCCAGTACGTCCTCCAGTGGTACCAAATGACTACGTGCCTAGCCCAACACGCAATATGGCTCCCTCACAACAGAGCCCTGTTAGAACAGCTTCTGTGAATCAAAGGAATCGCACATACAGGTATTCAGCGCAGTCTGTACAAAGTGTGGTTAGTACTGTATAAGCATACGGACAAAAAATGCTATGATAAATATCAACTCCAGCGACACCTCTACAGTGGAACTTCCTAATCCATGATATGGACTGGGCATGTCATTTGGCATGATGAAAATGTACTCTAATAAAACCAGAATAGTGAAACATGGTAAGATTTTTCATTTAATCCCTTAGTTGCCCTAGTTTTAGCGCTACCGCTTAGTTACAGTACTTAATGAATTACTAAAATTGTGAAGTCTTTCAAAGAGGTAGGTTGTGATATTATTTTGTGAAACGTTTACAAAACTGGGAAAAGACTTTGTAGACAACTTGTCTTCTACATGTGAAGGACTGCAGAGTATACTGATAGTACACATTTTTGTTTGAACAGTCTTTGATGTTTATAGGTTGAGTAGCTGAAAAAGAGCATTGTACTTTGAGGATGCTGATAACTTCAAACACAGAATAAAGCTGAACTGTATTACCAAAGGTTCTGCAGAAGGCTAGCTTTTTCTCTAGGATAATAAGTGTTTCATTATGTGACAGGTCTAAATTATGTGACATCAGAGTCTAAACAGTATGCATGTTTTATAAGTTACAGGGAAAAGATCTGTATTTGCTCAGTAGAGGTTTAACAACATGGGACTGACATGCTTTGGAACAACGTTCTGGAAATGTTTCATTTTGGGGCAAGTTCACAAAGACTCTTGTAGTCAAAGCAAAGATTTTTTAGGAAAACAAAGCTTCATATAGATCTATATCATCCTCATTTCTTTCCTCTTGTTTCCTGTTACTTCTCTGAATTATTAAGGTGCTGTATGAGGGATCTTACATTTCAGCATGCACAGCAGCATATTCATACCCTGGATCATTTTGGTTTCTTACAGCAGCAGTGGGAGTAGTGGAGGAAGCCATCCAAGTAGTCGGAGCAGCAGTCGAGAGAACAGTGGAAGTGGAAGTGTGGGCGTTCCTATTGCTGTTCCCACACCATCTCCTCCCAGTGTCTATCCAGGTAAATGGAAACTTGCTGTTCCTCTTTCTCACTCGGCATTAACCTTTAGCATTTGTAAGTCTCCTAAACCCCAAGAGAAGTCTCAAAGTTCATTACCTAGAAACGTACAAGCCTTGAAATTGCTTGCTATTGATGGTATGAGTTTGAATGAAGTAGTATTTTTTCTAGGAGTGTCTGATGTGCTCTAATGCTTGTTTTATATATCAATTTGTTTATCAGAATTTTTTGCCTGGCTGCCTGCATGTGACTAGGTAGGGCATAACACCTTTTTCAGTAGGGCTCTGTATTTTCTAATGTGTACAAAAGTTAAAGGAAGCTTTGCTGCAGACTGAAGTGTAAATAACAAGGTGTAAAGACATCTTTCCAAAGTAATGGCTTTCAGTGAAAAGTTCCAGGTTGTTCCCTTCAGACCTGGAAAGAAGTGGATGTGCTTGACCCTCATTTACTGTCTACATAGGAATGAACCTTTCTTTAATGGCTCCATTTTTCTGTCATCTCCTCGTGCATTCTAAAATACTATGCATCTAATAAATAGCTAACTCTGAATAGTCAAAGGCTTTCTCTAATCCTTGCTAACATATCTCCTTATTAACTCCACCTCTTCCTCCTCTCTTCACGTAGCCCCTGCTGGCTCTGCTGGCACTTCTCCCCTTCCTGCTACCTCTGCTCCTGCCCCCACTCCTCCTGCTCCTGCCCCTTCCTCTGCTGCCCCAGATGCTGCTGCTGCTGCAGGAGCTCAGCCCCTTGCTGATGGCTTCACCTCTCCAACTCCCCCTGCTGTTTCTTCCACACCCTCTACAGGTGAGTGTCTGCTCCAGCTGGTGGGCAGATGAACCCCGGTGTGATCAGGATCCAAGGCTTTGCACAGTTACCTCAGAAGCAGTGAATTTTATTTTTTTTTACTATAACTAGAAAATATTCACTAATACCCAGCTGTAAGCTAATGGTTATAGTAGACAATTCAAGGTGTGCTAGTTTTATAAACAGCAACCATGTAATTTTGTAATTTTATTATTTTTACATCTATGTGATTATTTATTACATTATTCATTTTATTACTGTTTGGCTACTGAGAATCTCATAGAATGGTTATGTTTGGGGGTTACCAGCAATGTTAGTTCTGGGTCTGATTATTTTCTTTCAGTAACGGAATAAAAAAATCAGTGTGTGTAGCAAAGTAATTTATATGACTTGTCTGTTCAATGCTTTCAAATGACAGGTTTCCTTTTAATGAACAGATAAAAAAGGCAATATTTTGTGTTCAGTGTCAGGTAAAATACAAGGTTTTTTAATGCAGAATAGTTCTATAGCATTTTGTTTTAATATGTGGTATTTATGGTATATATTGCAACTTGCTTTTTTAATGCTTACAAAATTACCCTACATTTTTCAGTTTTCTCATATGCTGAATTTGCAGCATATAGTACTTACTAACCATAACACTGTTCTTTATCAGCTTTTGAGTTTCACCTGTATTGTAAAAATCTCCTTTAGACAGCCAAATTCATATATAGCTACCTACGTGCGTTGTTGCTTTCCACTGTAGGTCGATCACAACAGTGTGAATGGTTTGTGTGTATATTAGTGTTGGCCTCTCTTAGTACAAATTCCACCAGGTGCCAGAAGCATTTTTGAAATCGTATTTAAGATGCTGTGGCTCATATGAAATTAGAAAATACTTACGCTAGTATCCATGACTGTGACTAGAAGCTTCCAAACTGTGAAGTATTTTGGTATCAGAAGCTGATCCTGATGTCTAAACATCTTTCACGTTTAGATGGTGAGCTGTGTAATATGGGGCCTCAATCATTTTTCCATTTCTGAGGTACTGTCAGGATCTCAGCTCTTAAGCCATATTGCTTCTATATTTTTGACTAAGTGAAAATCAAGCAGAGATTAATATTTTAATGGCTATAAATTCACATTCACAATTCCGTAACAGAAATTTCAGGTTACTTACTGGTTTTAAGATATTTTGTTTCCCTGTGCTACTAGTGAGGTTTCTCGCATGGCTGCTCTGAAATAAAGTATTTGAAGAGACCGCATACTTTACCATTTATGAGGTTGCAGGTTTTGGTCCTGAAGGATCTCTTACCCCTGTTTCTTCTCTCCAGTCACCACTGATTTCAAGTGCTACATTATCAGGGAGACAGGCACACTGGAAAGATGCATTAGGAAAAATGTGAAGTAGCCTCTCTACTAGGTGGATGCTTCTTAACTGTTCTTCTTCCTTATCTGTAAAAAGTGCATTTTTTGAGATGTACATGTCTGTACAAAGCAGGAGGAATGTGAATCTCTAGTTCTGCATTTGTTCTTAGAAGCAAGCAACAGAGCAAGCAACTTGCATTTTATTTACTGATGTAATATGAAGTTTTGCAAGCAATCAAAACATAGTGGGTAACAATGCATGTTTTTAAAAAATTGCACGTTCATTTGTTGTTTCCCTTTTGGCTTCACTACATGCATGTCTCCTCAGCCACAGTGACCATCCCTTCTTCCCTTGGTTTCTTGCAAACTCTGAAATTTACTTCTAGCACAAATGGTGGAGGCAGAATAGTTAGGGAGGGTAATAACCCATATGGGTGTAATAAATCCAGTTTACTCTTATATACAGTACATAAGCCAGAGAACTTGATGTGAGCACAAAAGATAGCTTCATGGCCTTGCTTCATTTATTGCTTGCTTAGATTCAGGATCAATTACTTTGATACAGGAAGTGATTAAAATGGAGAGCAAGGCTTTAAAGAGTCATTTCAATTGACAGCTGCCTGAAAGAAGGTCTTTGAATATGATTTAATTTATTCCATCCTTCAAGCAGTTTCTAACATTCTTTTCTCCCCAGATGATTCTCTGCATATTTCCTGAACAGCACTAAGATAGTTAGTATTGTGTTTTTCAATTGTAGAAGGTAACAGCTTTGAATCTTGGAAATAGCATACAGTTAGTCTGTATGTGTATGTTGCTGGACTCTGAGGTGCTACTTTTTTTCAGGTTTATAGGTAGCTAAATTTGCAAGAAGTTGTAATAATACCTTATCTAAAATGGGCAACTGGGGATTATTTTCTTTCATTTTGAAACTTTGTAGTTTAGACACCTTTGTATTTTCATACTGGCTTTTGTGAGCAGTGCTGAGTACCTGCAGTTGGGAGAGTATTTTCTGGTGTTGCTATTGAGACATCCAGTGTCCTGCCAGTCTGATGGCTGAATTGGCTGACTGCTCCTAGGCTGCAGACTGTCTTTAAAAAAGCAAAACCAAAAACCTTTCTAAGCCTTTGAATCTTTGAATGCAGATAAAAAAAACAGGCAGGCATCATTCTTCTCTTTGCTGAGACATTTCTCTTTCTCACGTAGGTCACCCAGTTCAGTTCTACAGCATGAACAGGCCTGCATCTCGACACACCCCCCCAACAATAGGGGGATCTTTGCCATATCGGCGTCCTCCTTCGATCACATCACAGACAAGCCTTCAGAACCAGATGAACGGCGGACCATTTTATAACCAGAACCCAGGTAAGAAAGTTGTCCTGCTCTGTTGAATTCAGCACAGTGGTGAATGGAGTGGCCTTCAGATCTCTGAAATCTTATGTTCTGTCGCCATTGCAGATCTTGCAGTTAGTCTCAGGTAACTTCCAGTATGTTGCTGGTCACCATGCCAAAGCTGTAGTCCAAGTACAGAGCATTCAGCTTCCATTATGGCAAGCAGCTTTAAACAACACTGGCTTTGTTGCCAAACAAACTAGTTTTGATCTCGTGTCCTGGTTAGACAAGCTTTAGTCCTTTACTACACCATATGTCGTGTATCTGCTTTGGTGTGGGATGGGTATTTGATTTTGCACTAGAGCACTGATTCTTCATTAATCAGTCTTTATCTTGTATTCTTTTTCCTTCTGATTAATGGACAGTTGAAGGAATTGCACTTATTATACAAGGGGTAAGCATTAGACACCTTGGAGACATCAGTGATGTTTGGCATGGGATACAAGGAAGCTGTGTCATCTGCTAAGTCCACAGGTGACGTTATCTTGGGGGGTGACCTGTCTTAAAATGCAGGAGGAGATGTTAACAAGCAGTGGTGTGTCCTGTGTGTCAGGCAGAATGCGGTAGATTTTCTTTATCTAAGGAGTCCTTTTCACGGTGGTTCTGATGCAACATGAAGGTTTTGATACCAGAGTAGGGGAGTCTTTCTTTTTTGACATGACTACAGAAAGATGCAGGGGACATACTGAAGGTTTCTTGTTAGGAAATGCCCTATTACCAGCAAGATTGAATGTTGACTTGCAAGCACTACAGTGCATTTGTGTTTTGTGTTTGTGGTGACAGTGGTTTTTTGGTGCTTTTTTTAAATTGAGCTCTGAACTTGGAATTAGGTCAAATTCTGCAATCTACCTTTAATGTATTTGATCACGTTCAAATATTACAGCTTGTGAGCTGTTCTGCAAAGAGATGTGCCTGCTTAAGTTGAGAAAGAAATGGATGGTCCTTCTCAAGGGAGGTGGAAGACTAAATTGCAGCCCAGTTGCCTGAAACGTGGTATTTGTTAAGCACATTATGTGCGTATTGAAGGCTGAAGGGGAATAGGCGAGAAGGGTAATAGCAACAAAAGAAACCTTTCAGGATTACCTTTGCAGTGAAGAGGATTTTCAGTATATCCAGAGTGTTTCTGACAACTGCTGTGCATTTCTGATTTGGCAAAGGAATAATGCTCTGCAAGCTACCATTTCATTGTTGGTAGGTAATCACAGAAGATGCCAAATAGACTTTAAATAATACGTAACTACAGTCTGCGTACCCAAAAATAAGATAATGATTATGGTGATTAGTCACTTGAGCTGTAAATCACAAACAAAATACTTCAATTGTACTGGCGTACTTGATACAACATAAATAAGCAGTTGTAGTAAGAGACTTTGTAATATACCTAGCAAAATACAGAATATTAGCTTTGCAGTTATAATGAAACAAGTTTTTTCGGCCCGCACCTTGAAAGGAGAGTATGCTCAAGCGTGCATAATTGATGAACTCTAAGAACAGAGGGGCTGTTGTGTCCATAAGCAGCAGGGTTAGTAGTGACAGGACAGGAGCCACAATTGCTTCTCAGCATTCCTGAAGAGAGGGAGAAAATGCAAACTTAAGAGGTGAAAAAGAGACCTTACAACAGGCAGAGAAGTGTGCCAGCTATGGCGTGCTCCTCTTTGCAGGCTGCTGCTTTGGCAATAAGGCCGTACTATTTTTTACACTTCCATTTTTTGGTATGTTGGCATAGTCATTTTTGCTTATTCACTTCACAGGAGGATGAAAGATACTTATTTGCCTTGCCCTGTTCTTTGAATGCCACTTCTAAGATAATATAATTTCTCTACTTCATGGTGAGACCTTTTTAATAACTGAACAAAAATATTAAGAAATGCAGACCCTGAATGATCTCAGCATATGTCTGTCCCAAAGCCACTCTTGCCAGCCATGCCACCTGGCAAGTGTTTTAACTTTGCAACCTTAGATACCAGTATCTAAGCAGTACATAGCTCAGCACAGGCTAAAAACCGTGTGGGAGAAACTGGGCAAGTATTGAGATGGTGGTCTGCACTACACACTATTTGTACAGCTGAATTCTTACCAGGCTGAAGCCGTCTAGAAAAAGGTGCTCTCCAGCGTTTCTGAGTTAATTTACAGCAACTGTGTAGACAAACCGTTAATCTACAGATGGCCTATATAGAAGGAAGCTGGGAGGGACCATTTTAGATGGTGTTTATCTTATCTTTTGAGACAGCAGAGGTACAGTAAAGTTATAAACAAAGTCATTATTAATGAAATATTCATTGTATTGGCTCCTAAAGGTCAAAACTAGCTTAGAGTCGTTATATATCATATAGAGACAATATAATATGCAAGTCCCTGCACTGTTCATAGACTGAAGCACAAACCAAATGGTTAAGATAAACAAGGAATGATGTCACCTAGAGTTAGCATTGCCATTTTGATTAAACTACACAACCCAAACTAAACTAAGGGATTTTTTTTTTTTTATTTGTTGGGAGTGCTTGTCTGGAGTGATTTATTTTTCTACATGGAAAGCCTTGTTATTTCTTTCAAATAAATACATATAGCACACAAAGTACACTGAAGAGGCCTAGGAAACTGAAGCTAGTCTCCTATAATAGATATGAATCACATGAATCCATATGATGCTGAATAGAGGAAATGTTTTGAAACCAAACATTTTTATAGCATATATAAAAAGGGAGGGACTTCATAGTTGCACAAGAGTGCTGAATTAATGAGTATGACTGCATTTCAGTAGGACTTCAAGTTCCCTTTTCCTGCTTTGAAAAACTGCAAGACCAAATCTTTTTCCAGGTACTGTGGTTACACTTGAAGGAATAAATACTCTCAGAGGTCATGTCATTCAAGTCAAAGAATCTGTAATTAGAAATGTATTTTGGTTTTTCTCAAGAAATATCAACTAAACGGTGAGATAATGGAGCTTGCTTCATGTGGAGTATAAGGATAATTTTGCAACAAAAAGGATGGTTGCTTTGTTGTGTTTTTTGTTTGGGCTGTGTGGTTGTGAACAGAATGTGGATGTGAGTGGCAGAAGAAATTCTGAAATAAGCAAACAGAAGAAATTTTGAGACATGAATTTTAAATGCCTTGGAGTTGTTTTCATTTGCTATGATGATGTAAATTAATTCTGAAAAATGCTACATCTTACCTGGCAGTTTTCTTACCGGCTCTGGAATTAATCTAAAATTTATTTAGTTCTGGTTTGCAAGCTAAATAAATGTACTGGTACAGTGAAGTGTAGACTTTTTCCCCTCATTCTTTTGGACGTGACTAAATGTTTTTATATGTCACTACTAACAAGAAAATTATTTAGTTGTGCTTTTCCTGAGATGTGTGTTCTGAAAAATAATTTTGTAACCTGCTTAAAGAATATTATTGCATTACTCTTGCAAAGTGATACTAAAACTAGATAAAAATAGTTTCCTATTTTTTTACTTAACTAGATAATGGAAACTTTCATTTCTGGCTTAAACTACAGTTCAGTGTTACAATGTTTGCAGCTGGCTGAGAGTGTCGTCTTTAAATGTGAATGCACATGTGTTGTACAAAGACAGCTCTTCCGGTACCACGAACAGGGCTGTTCAGAATTCAGTGCAGTGCGCTGCAAAATCAGGTGGGAAGGGCACGAGGTGCACATCTGGAATAGGCCCTGTTCTTTGGCAGCAGCACCGTGCGCTTTGTTCTGCCAATAAGGTCAGAAGTCTGCTGTCTTCTGAATGTGCTCTGTTCTCAAAGGCGTCTTTTTCTGTTTTGCCTAAAATAACTACCTTATTTGATGGGATTTTTTGGCATACATTTTGGAGAAAACTAGTTATATCCATTTTCATTGCTAAGGATTCATGGATGCTGTTACAGAAGTCACCTCTATAAACATCAATTTGATCTGAAAGGTGGAGGATTATAGTGAGAGAATCCTCTTGATAGATTTATTACTTAGGTCTATTCATAAAGTGCTATATTGCTGCAGTAATAAACTTTGACTTAAGGGAATCTCATAGTCAAATCAGAAAAATACTTCAGCTTGGATTCTTCATCTTACGAAAAAGAGCTAGGTTGGAAATTTTTAAAAATAGAGAAATCTCCTTGAAGTAAGGATTAGGAATACCCTTAAACCACCTGAGCCACTTTTCTTTGAATGTCAGCCTTTTTATCTCAGTTTCTTGGTAGACTGCTACACTGTCTGAGTGGTGATGATGTCTACTTTCTGTTTGCTGCTTTGTTGTGTTTCTAACTGAATGCCTCTCTCTTTTTTTAATTTTTGTGGCAGCATCCCTTGCTCCTCCTCCCCCCTCCATCCTACAGGTAACTCCACAGTTACCGCTAATGGGATTTGTGGCCAGAGTTCAAGAAAACAGTAAGTTTGCTGCTTCCTTGTGCTACGATTTGTTACTGGATGTGGCTTTTGTTTTGAGTGGATGAAAGATTTATCTGTCTGTAGCCAGAATTCTGCCTTCTCTACTGCCTCTGCAAGTTTGTCTGAAATTGTGAAAGGAGGGAAAAGGAAATCATTTTATTGGGGGAACCTGATCCTTCCTTCTCTGAAGTTTATTGTCTCTAGTGTATATCCACGAGTTCTAACTGTTGGTCCCAGTGCAACTAATTGGCATAAGGGGTTTTACTTCAACCTGCTGCCATGGTTCTGGAGACATTTTCATGGTTTTTCAGTTTCAGATACTCCTCCCCCACCACCGCCTGTGGATGAGCCAGTGTTTGATGAATCTCCACCTCCACCCCCACCTCCAGAGGATTATGAGGAGGAGGAAGCAGCGGTGGTGGAGTACAGTGATCCATATGCTGAGGAGGACCCTCCCTGGGCACCAAGGACTTACTTAGAAAAGGGTAGGTTTAGAGCTAGTAGAGATGGTAGCATTGTGCCTGTACCAATGTTTTGGATTATCTCCTGCCAACCCACTTTGGACATAGTCTGTGTAGACTCCTTTGTAGCCAGTATTTGGTCTTATGGTAGAGATGCTCCTCCAAACGGCAACTTAAAGAATGAAAGTTATGCTGCTCTCCTGAGTGTGACTTTCTCAGCCCTTCTCTGCAAAGGAAAGATAATGACTAGCTGGCTAATTACATATTTTTTTAATCCTTTGAGATGTACTTAAGGCTGACCTTTCAGTCGTCTGCTTAATCCTAATAATACAAGGTCAAAACCAAACGGATCAGTGCTGCAATTGCACTTGAACTTTGAAACACACAGGTGCACCTGGAGACGTGCTGTAATGTGTGTTTGGGGCTCTGGAAGCTGCAGTGCTCCATCAGCGTGGGGCTGTGCTAAGCCAACGAGTGCTGGGTCTGTGTAGGACTGACTAACTGAGGCATTGCTGCATGGCTGCATCTAGATGTCTTCCAGCCCTGGAGCAGGTGTGTAGAAACATGCTGCATTAAAACTACAGGTAAAATAAACTGACTAGGTAAATGGCACTTGAATATGAAAAAAATCTACTGCCTGGTGTTCTCCTGTGAAAGAGGATCATGTACCACTTCATAAGGGGTGATATAAAATCTAATGTTGCAAAGCAAGCAGGCATCTCAACTGAGTGACTGCTAAACACAAACCCAGCACAGGACTTGAGGGGAGGGGAAAAAAAAAAGATGGAAGAGGCACTTTCTGCCAACTCCAGCCAAAATAAAATACTACTATTCCTGAGGGAGGTGGATGAGTATGTAGGAGTTTTTTGGTTATTCTCCTACCCTCCGTCTAGCTGGTGTGTTCAGTGCAAGGAATACCCAGCTTTTGCTGACAAGCTGAGACCATTTGTGAGACAAAGTGTCTGACTTGCAGGGTGTTTACATGACTCGCTTTATCTATGGACGTCTCCACACCCCTGGTTGACAGCAAGTGTCACTATTACTCTGTTGATGCACACAAGCTCTTTGTTTGATTAAAAGTTGCTTCACCTTATTCTTGTCAGGGAAGCTGATTTCCATGAGGGAGAACAGGGGAAAAAAGAGGTCTCATATACAAAGTACTGCTCTAGCTGTGCAGTTTGGAGGGTGTTCCTGATTATTGATATTAGTTACCTTGCTTTGCAAAAGCAGGTTTTGGAGTGGGGTGGGGTTCCTGAAGTTGCATTTCTTTCTTTGGGAGGAGGATGGCAAATTTCTTCAAGTTGGGACCAGCACAGAGCTTTTCAGCAAATACTGGAAGTGGTACATTACTTAATGAACATCTCCTCATGAGCAGTTCTGAGAATGAACAGGATTTTCTCAGTTTTGTTGTTGATGTATTTTGTGCTGGATGATGACTGCAGGCATGTTGCTTTTTGCTAGGAGAGTGAGTCTTGAGATTTTTCTCTGTATTTTTCCCAGCCTAAGACACTCTTTAGCCTAATTCTACATTGGTATTGCTATCTTTGTTATGTTTCAGTTATTCCTGCCTGGGGGGTGGGTGGGGGTGGGTGGATGTGTGAGAGAGAGAGAGAGAGAGAGAGAATCATGTGGCACCTGGCCTGGGAAAAGAACTTTGAAGAAATAATGACATTTGAATTATAGCATATTGTTCTGAGCTGCTTTTCTGTGTGACTTCTGTGACCTTGTGAAGTACAATAATTTATATAGATGCATATACACACAGGTCTGTTCTATCTCAGTACGCAGTCCAGGCACTTGCAGTTTGGTATTTACAGGGAAAATCACATGGGATAGCAAAACTGTACTTGGAGTCTTTAAAGATAAGCTGGAGAAGGTCAGGTTTTTAATCAGAACATTCTTGCTGCAAAAGTATAGGAAACCAAACATTCTCTCATTGATGTAGAGTCCCATGCAAAACCATAATTTTGATCTGTGTTTTGAAAACTAGATGACTAAAACATGTAAAAGGTTGATCTGTTTTTAGAAACACTCATAAAAGTAATAAAAAATTAAAGTGCTTACAATGTATGAAGACCTGTTAAATTACTATTTAACAATAGTGCTTTAGGATCCCAGAAAAAAATGAGATATTGGCATAGGTGGATGCTGCTGTCGTTATGAATAGCTCTGCCTATAGTCAGCCCACATCTTGAGATTTGACCGCATTGCTGGAGGTGGGACAGAAGTGCTTGGCTGTGACTTTTTTGTTTGAGAGCAAAGAAGCTTTAAAGTTAGTGAAAAGCCCCATGCTAAAAGAGGACTTTCATACTCAAAGAACATGTATGCTGCTTCTTCAGGAGAAATGTCTTCTCAGAAAGGGTGGTCGGGCATTGGAACAGGTTGCCCAGGGAGGTGGTGGAGTCACCGTCCCTGGGGGTGTTTAAAGAAAGGTTGGATGTGGTACATAGGGACATGGTTTAGTGGTTAATAGGTGTGGAGGGATGGTTGGACTAGATGATCCTTGAGGTCTCTCCCAACCTTAATGATTCTGTGATTCTTATCCTATTGGGAACTAATAATGCTTTATCTTCTGCAAAATAATTATTCCTATGGCAACTCCTGAAGTTCCTATGAGTAGTAGTCTGCCACATGATTCAGAGCAGGCAAAACTGATGAAAGGAAATGGCTGTTCAAACACCATTACCCCCAATAAGTAGAGTAGCAGCTCCTAGGATTTGTGCTGCTTCTTTTGGTATGACTGTTCGCTTAGGTTTGTATGAAAGCGTTTCTAATAGGGTTTGTGAAGATAACATTTGCAAAAGCAGGAATGTAGAAACTGGGACACCAAGGAGGTGTCAAATGTAGAGGGTTGCTATATATTGAGATGGAATTCAGTATGATCCTTTTCTGTAAAGGGGTGATGCAGTGTGGGAGGTATATTTAACATTAAGACATGGTGTAACCTACAGCTGTGGAAGGAAGTGAATAGCAGATCCATTTTGAACAGATGGAGAAACTCTTAGACAGGATACAGTTACTAGATATGTTGAACTTGAAGGTGCTACCACATGTTTGTAATAGCAACAGCCAGCCAGCAGCATCCAGCTGCAGCATCCGTGCTGCAGTTTTCCATTGAGCTGTGTATCTGGGTGCATGCCATGAAGAGGTAAGAAAATGTCCCAGCTTTGCAGATCAGATGAACAGAAATGGGTATCCAGAAGGAAAAATTGCCCTTGTACGACACAGAGAAAGCGTGTGGTCACAGCTATCAGGTTTCAGTTGGATCATCAGTCTGACCTGCGTTAGTGGTCGGTTTGATGTAACAGAGTTCAGCCAAACTCTGTGTAATCATTGAAGAGTCAAAGATCACTGACTGGAAGAACATCAACCTAAATGAGTAATTCTGTTTCTCATATCTGCATTGAAACGTGTTCAGATAGAAACTAAAAGAGGTCCTGGCTCAGTCTCGCAGGGAAGGATGCCGCCTCCTGAGTCAGTATTGCCGCTTCCTGGCTCATCTGGAGCTTTTTTTTCAATACTGGCCTGTGCTCCCGCTAATGTGTGGTATGTGACAAACTCACAGCTTGCACGGGTGGGACTACCGAGAGAAGGATTAAACAGTCTTTTAGAGAGAGGAGTGCTGCCGGTACAAAGGTAACTTACAGGAGGAGGCAACGGTGAAGTAAAAACAAAACCAGGCTTCAGGTAACAATAAGAGGCTTATCAGTTTTCATCACAAACTTAGGGAAGAGTTTCCTACTTGTGATCATGAAATAATGAATCCATTCAGTATCAAAATGGAGTGGAGTACACTCAAAAATGAGAAAGAAAGGAATTGGAAGTTACTGTGATCCTTGGATTATTATTATCAAGAGAATGAAGAACAACAGCACAGTGACTCTAGGAAGAAATGCTTTAAAATGAACAGGTATAGTTAAAAAGGAATTTTGAAGGACTTTAACTGAATGTATCACATGTTCATATAGTGAGTTCTGTTTTTCAAGCTGAAAATTCACTCATTTGTCTTTTTGTGTTTTGTTTCCTTAGAATGATTTGTCTAAACCTCGTTAGAATGAGTTCCTTAGCAACTGTGCTGGCCTAAGTGTAGAGCAGGCAACGTGTTTTTTAAACTTGCCCTGGTCAAATGATACAAACCTTCTATTTGGGAGATTTATTTAAAAAAATAAATCTCTGTACATACTCTGATTCCCCACCAGGATTGATTTGTATATTTTACTTTATAATCTCTTCAGGATCCAGGTTTCCCTAGTAAATATTTGTAGTGATTCCTTTGCTCCCTCAAGAGAGGATGATGAATTTAGTGGGACTCTGGGACACTGTGCTCATGAACACATGCTGCTAATTTTTTATCCTTGCTTTGGTTTAGAGTATCTTCCTGTCTATTGCCGGTGCAAGATTTTAGGATTGCTGTCCAACATCCATTCTGTGGCAGTGGCAGCACTGCATGTTTCATTGCCAAGTGCTCAAAGCAGTGACGATGCTATTTCTTACAGTATTCAGAGTCTGGCATAGCTAATTTTCTGTATGGAACACGAAATGATAGAACGGCGAATGGAAAAGCATACTGAGTCGATGTCTATTTTCTGCCATTTCAGGAGAATGCTCTCTTTAATATTTGCCAGTGCTTTATCCAATTTCTTAGACTTTCATAACAGCTTTTGTGCCTTCAGTAAAATGTTCTGCAGCTGTGAGAAAAATGTCCTGAGATAGTAGGCGTGTGTTTTGTTTCAGAGAACCACCTTACTTCTTTGTAGCTCCTAACTTTAGGGATTCACCCACCTTGACACTGTATACCCTGGGAGTGACTCCTAGCTACTGGGATGGCACATATGCATTTTACAGGTTTAAATGCAGAGGTAGCTAAGGTAGATGAAAGTCTGGGACATTAGCCTTGGCTCATTCTTACTGTGATCTGAAGAGAGCTCCTACTACTCTCCCGTGTTTTCCTGCTGACTGTTAGTTGTGCAGAGATCTGGTTTAGCACATATATATGAATCTTGGAGTAGGTCTGAGTGGTCATAGCCATGGGAGTTACATCTACCTCATTGCATCATTCCACACCAGAAGTTTATCATATATTTATAAACTTTTCCTCTGGTGGGTCTGGAAACAGTAAGAATAGAAGAGTTAAAGTAGTCCTGGCTCATGCACTTCAAAGCATGAGCTCTTACAAAAGGGGTTGGAAGAAACTGCCCCTCTCAGCAGGTCATTATGCACAGACAGACGTGAGGCAGTGCAGTTCTCTGAGATTGCCTTGAATGTGGAGGTCTTTGTACCAGGTAGGCTGATTTTCCACCTCCTCCCTGTACCTTTCCTAACAGTCATGCTCTGTTCTTTCCTAGTGGTGGCGATCTATGACTACACAAAGGACAAAGAAGATGAGCTCTCATTTCAGGAAGGTGCCATCATTTATGTCATCAAGAAAAATGATGATGGCTGGTATGAAGGAGTCATGAATGGAGTGACGGGGCTCTTCCCAGGGAACTATGTGGAGTCGATCATGCATTACTCGGAGTGAAGACTAGAGGACAGAACACTGCATCTCCTGCTGCAGGAGCTGTCAGGGCTTCCCAGGTCTTCACCGGTCTCTGGGACCCCATCCAGTATAACTGAATGCAGGATAATTGTAACAACCACTCTTTTTTTTTTTTTTTTTTTTTTTTTCTCCCTTCATTATAAAACAGTAGTGATTTGAGTTTTTTGAACAAATGGCTCTTCCAGCTGCCAGCAGAGGCTGTCCTGAGCCATCTGACATTGAATTAAGCTGACCCATTCAGATGTAACAAACGCATTGAGTAGCTGATGCTTCACTCGAATTCTGACTTCTAACAGGCTTTGGGATCTGTCTCAGGAATCCTGTGTGCCCTCGTGCAGCAGTGCCTGGCGCTTGGGATGTCCTGGATGCTTGCGGTGAAGGGTTACTGGCCAGTGGACATCCCTCCTGTTTCTACACTACGCTCCTGTGCAGCTGGAGGAACAGTCGTGTGCTAGCAAACGCTGGGATTTCTGCACAGAACTGTTCCTGTAACTGACTTCCAGATAGCTGGATACATCTTTAGCATAAACACTTCTGCAGCTGCTCTGCACATGTAGGCTGACGCAGGGGCACACAGAGCTGGCTTTCATTCGCTCACCTTTCAGTTTAGACAATTAAGATGGCTGCAGCCCAGAGGACCCCCACCCCCATTTCTTCATCTTTTGAATGCCACAGATTTGTTTTGTGTTCTGCACTGATGTAAATGTGCTCCTCTCTACAGTGAGCTGCTCGCCATGGGGGCTGCCGGTTTATACAGAACTCACAGATGCTGTTACGGTGAAGGCAAAATTAAAGTTTACAGATCCTCCTGGGGTCTGAGGATAAACTCAAGGGGCTGCGTTCTAAAGTTCAAATATGCTCATGCCTGCTTGCACTAGAGAAACTTACCCCCAGTTTTAGTCTTATGCACAATATAATCTTACAAATCCAATCAGGTATTGTAAATTGGCTGTTTTATACTTGATGACTAGATTTGCATATGTACTGTGAGAGCCCTGTGCAGAGGCACGACAAACGGCAATTGTCGTCTTCATGTCTGTTGCCAAAAATCTCTTCAGTGGAAGTAAAAAGGGCTGTTGTGTGTACTGGTTTCCCATGGAAATCCAAGCAGTAACTAGTAGTAGTCCTAGCTCTTCCCCCAGCCCTCTCCATTGTTTATTACAAAGAAATTGATATTTTGAGCTGTACTGGTGGATCTGGGGTGGAGTGAAGGTTCTGTAGCCCCTTGTGTTGACAGTTTGTTTTTTAATCTAGTCTAAGTTAAAAATGCTGCTCGGTGATTCTGCCTAGCAGATCAGCGTAAAGTGATGGCTGTACTAGTCTGCCCTTAGGAAGGACTAAACATTGTCTTTGGGTAAATGTCATGCATTAACAGAGTGAACTGATCAACCCTCCTGTTGCGGTCCTGTTAGCCTGCAAAGTGAGCTGACCCCTGTATCGTGAGAGCCTCCTGGGCCAGCGTATCTTCCCGCACAACTGCTGACTGTCGCCTGGCCAGGCTCCAGCTGGTACCAAGAGTAGCTTCTCAAAGGCGAGACAGTGCTGCAGCTGTCTGCTGAGGCCTCCGGGTAGAACAGAGCGGTGCACAGGAGCACGCTGCTGAAGCTGGATTTGTGAGAATATTATTGGTAAGGATGCAGGGTATTTGCCAAGCAAGGTGATTGGGTCATTAGTGCAATACCAGGATGGCGGTGCAGGGAGGCACCATAGCTGCTCCGGAGGGAGAAAGGGGAAGCAAACAGGTGAGGTGTGTTGGCAGGATATGGATGAATGTGATCACCTGCCGTGAGCTTGTGGAAGAATGTGTGTGTTAACTCCTGTGACACTGCATAAGGAACTAGTTTGGTTGAAGCCCATGGGAACTACAACTGTGAAGAAGCTGGTGCAAAGATAGAAATTACTTTCTCCCCTGCTCAGTCCGCAGCTGTGTAGCCAAGACACTGACATCTTCTTTCTGGAAGCTGACAGCATTGTTTAGGAGTGTTAGCCAGATCAGATATCCTTCTGCCTTCCTCTGTGGAAACTCTTGTCTCTCAGCAAGACTAACCAAACCAGCCATGTTCGGTTCCCTCAGCCCATCGTTCCTCTGGGAGCGAGCCTAGAAACGCTGGTTGTGCAGGCACTGGTGTGATAGTGCAGGTCTATGCATTTTGCACAGGAAGGTGGTGCCTGCAGCCCAGCTAGCGAGCCAGGTGATTGAACAGTATTGCACAAGCCTGCGGTGCTCACAGCGTGGCTGTTTTGTAGGACCATCAGAGTTTGTCCATTTTTTTCCTGCCCTGCGTGTTTGTGGTAAAGACTGAGCGCACAGTGCTCAAATGCATCAAGTTATGGCAGCTTTGTGAGTAACTGAGAGCTGTGTGTCCCTGTGTGTCCATGCGCCAGCTGGGAGGGCACGCGTTGTTAGTGAAATGTCTTTGACTCGGTCTCTGCAAGAGCAGGCACCTGCACACTTCTGACAGGTGGGTGGGGACAGTGTGTACTTCCACTGCGTGTGATGCACACCCATGTCCTTAATCTTCATTCAGCTGGTGGTTCATTGTGCAAGTTTTCTGTTGTGCGAGCAGAGCCATGTGGATGCTGGGAGGTGCTGAACGCTTGCCAGAGCTCAGCACAGATAAGGCTGCATTCAGCGCCCTAAAAGAACTGGCTTTGGGCTGATGGGCCAGGGAGTAGTTTGGTCCCTGCTGCTAGCAAGAGCTGCTGTGGGTGGAATTTTTGGGTCACCTCCTGCTGGTTTTATGCTTTATTGTGCAGTACTAATGTAAAGAAATTTGTTGCATTTTATGCATATTTTTAATTTTGTACAGATTTTAATTCTGTGGCTTGTTTGGGGATGATGTGATGTAATGGTCATAGACCAGGCCAAGGTGAACAGGCTTTGTATATTAATGTTACATAGATTGCATGCTAGTAAAGTCAGCGAGGGTTGTGTTGTGTCCCTTGTACTTCTCCAAAATCTTCCCCCCCACCCCTCATCCCTTTTAATATACATGTTTACTTTAGAAGGGGCTGGAGAATGGGGACACACACACACACACACACACACACACACACACACCCCCACCCCCCTCACTATTTCAAATAGGTGCACAACATCTCTTCACTGAGTTCTGCTGCCACAGCTGAAGGTGTTCCATCACAGGCTGTTGCATCAGCAGCATGTATGCATGAGAAGTGGGGGGGGAGAGACACTCCAGAATAGCCCAAAGAGTGCTGGGTGGCCAAAATGAGTATGTTTCTCCCTTTGTGAGAGCTGCCTTAGCCCAGCTAGCTGTTTTCATTGTGCACAGAAAGTGGTCAGCATCCTCTAGCAACGTATTTTGCTTTGGTTTGCTCTAGCAGTGTTTTCTTCTTTGCTCGTGGCCCCAGGGACAAAGCTATTAACTACAGCTGTCTCTCCACCATGTGTCTGGGTGAGAGGAGGTCTGCCTGAGTCTGTCCCCATCTAGTGTCGAAGCAGGTTATTTTGGTGCCTTCATTCCAGCTTGAGAGATGACTGAGGTTGTAGGTGTCTCATCCATTATTTTTTTTTTTCTATGATGTATTTGTGTTCTTTGGCCATTGCAGCAGAGGGCTGAGGGGCAGGAGAGGCACGCAGCAAATTTTGCACTCCAGCATCTTGCTGGTGTGCCCATGTCCAGTGGCTGGCGTAGGCACCAGACAGCTGGTGCAATGTCTGAAGGCTTTCTGGCCTGGCTGGCGAGACACGGGCAGACACCGATGCTCTGAAGAGTCACTGCTCTCACGGGAGGACAAGAGGTGTGGCACGGCCCTGGCTAGATGGCAGAGCTTGAGCTGTGTTACCAGGAGGCTGACTGGGTTTCTGGGACACAGCTTGTCCTTGCAGTTAGTTGAGTTGGGTGTTCCTGCAAGTGGCTGGAGCCTGCGGCTGGTTTGAACCACAGCTCCCCACCATCACAGTGGTCGGAGCTTGGGTGGTTTGCCAGTGGGTGCTGGGAAGGCTTAGACCCAGGTAGTGCTTGGTGCAGCACTTTTTCTTCTCCTTTCATCGATCCTGGGCATTTTCTTTCTTTGCTGAAGGTTCTCGGTGCCAGCCAAAGTTGACATTGGCAGTGATGCAGCTTCTGAAAAGTGGCATATTTTTTTTTTTTAGGTAAGGCATTTCAGTTGATCGTGAAATGAAAGCAAGACAGCAGCAGGACTGATACGCCTTTTCTGGCAGAGGGTAGGCTGTCTGCCTGGTCTCTGCATGTGCGTATCCGACTGGAGGTGGAGCATTGTCTGCTGATACCAGCTGCTGTGTGCGTCTGTGGTCTCTCCCACCTATGCTTGAAGGTGACTTACTGCTGTGCTCGTCCCAGCAACTTCCACCACTTGTAGCAAGCACTGTAGGTGTGTTTCTGCTGGGCATGACCTCTCTTTTATTAGTCATGTCTCTGGGCTTCAGGTACAAAGCAAAAGCAACACTTACTCGTGTTTTCCTTTCTGGAAAGGATGGGACTTTATGCAGATTAGTAAACTGAGGGCAGTTACAGGGTTTCTCCTCCCCAAGGCAGGACAGGACATCTTGTGAAACAGGTGTCATCTGTAATCTCTGCAGGACAACTTGTTGAACACTGCTAGAGGATGCTGTTGGAAAGACCATGGTGCTGTGGCTCCTAGTGCAAGTACCACACCCAGTGAGTATAGGAATCACTGAGGGAGCACTACAGCAGTTCAGGAAGCATTCCAAAGCCCATGAAGAGACTTCAGTTCCTATGTTGACAACCAACCCTGGCAGTGAGAAATGTACAGCACTGTGGCATTCACTGAGGCAAGTAGTCACAACCTTACTCTCTAGAGCAGATGGGCTATAGCTTATGGGGTGCCATTTCCAAGAATTCACTGTGGTTATAGGTACATTCACCATCCCCACCTTCTGGCATCTCAGTATTGGGCACTGCCACGTTTTGTGGATACACAAGGGTCAGAAGAGTCAAGAAGGGGACAGTGTGTGGTGTCTGGTTTTTGGGTTTGTTTTTTGTTGGGGTTCCCCCCACTCCCCCAGTAACTGAAGTCAGTGTGTAGTAACAGTCTTACTGGTCTCCTTTTGATTTTGAACCTGCAAGACTAGCGGGACCCCCACCTCCTGTCCATGGGAAGATTGCTGAAAGCTTGTTCAAGGTTTGCCAACTGCTGTTAAAAAGAGTAATTCACAGACCACGGTGTTCTGCTGCTTTCATTAAAACAAAAACAAAACCAAAAAACCCCACCACCCATATGTTCGTATGTTTTGTGCAGTCTCCTGCCCCTGAAGGAAGTGGTGTTTCTCTGGTATTCTAACCATATTCGTTTTATTGGCACCTCTGCCTATTACGGAACATTACAAAACAGGAAAGTCAGCAGCAGCCTGTTGCCCAGAGGTAAGCCTACACCCAGTGTCCAGCTGAACACCGACGTGGTGACTCTGCTGAAATGTCTGCAGTAGATTTGTTCCTGTTTCTCTTAAAACCTCAGAAAAATCCTACCACTACTGACTAATGAGGAAGAGCTGTGTACAAATTCATTTCCACTACAGCGCCTAGCTAAATGAGATTTTTTTGTAAAGAACAAGTGCTTCTTTTCACATTTGAAAAAGTGTCTTTTGCAACTTGCATGGACAAGTACTTTCTATGAATTCTCTGCAAATGTCAGTGTCTAACATGGATTTTGTCCATGCACTTTTTTCTGAAAGCAGATACCCCCCTTTGGTTCGCAGTCAGGGGAGCAGCACATTGTGCTTTCGCTTTTGGCACCGCTGATGCAGCGGATGAGTGCAGAGCCCACTGTAAATGACCAAGCCCGCAGGACTCTGGGGAGCTGTATGCCGCCAGTAACGTTTTATTGTGTGTGCCATCTGAACCACCTTCCAGTGAGTGCAAAACCCAATTTTTAAATTTTTTAATTGTACTTGGAATTAACTGTTGCTGTGTACTAAACCTTCTTGTTACGAGCCCTAAATAAAAAGAACAAAGCACACGCCATGTGTTCTGTGAGCGTGCCGCTGCCGCGTCATGATCCTTGTTTTTGGCTACAGACAGCAAAGACAGGGGTAGTTGCTTGTGTATGCAGGAGCCCCATCCCAGAGGGGCTCTGAGCGCAGCACTTCCCACAGCAAAGGGATGGTCATTGGCATCCAGCCTGCTGCCTTCAGCAGCTCCTCGCTTCACTTCTGTATGACTGCTCCTTTCCTGTAATCTCCACTAGTCTCTGCTGTAAAAGCTGATGACTGACAGAGCGCCAGCCTGTGAGCATACCCCAGGGGGAGGTGAGCAGAGCAGAATTCCCTACCGTGGACCCCAGAGAGGGGCTGCAGCAACACTTACCAGCCATCAACCGTTCTTGCCTGAGCAGAGCTGTACGGGACTCTGCACACCTGAGGGAGAAGGCAGATAGAAAAGGTGAGCCTTCACACTGGGTCCTCTTTAGACCTGTAATTGGGGTGCACCATGTTACTGGTACAGCCAGCTCTGACCCACTGGAAAGAACTGTGCAAAGGAACAATAAAAAGCAATTTTATTGAGAGCGAGCGTATAAATGGTACCCTTTAGGCCATCAGATACCTGATCCCCCCAGAGGGGAACCACTGATGCCCTGAGAACACAAATGTGGGTTCTGAACTCAGGAAAAATGAAAAGGGCAAGACAGAGGATTAAAACAGAATATTAAATTTAACTACATCTTTATTGAACTGTGCATATTCCATTGTATAATGATCTATATTGGGTACTCTATAATGTATTTTTTTGTCCTCTCCCATGCTTAAAAAAGTATATTTATACATATATTTATATATATTTATAATATGGCAAAGCTCCCCCCAACCTGAAGCTATCAGTCTAAAAGAGCTTTGATTTTTGTTTTTGGAAAGGGAAGAGGGGAGGCAATCCCATTAAAAGATAAAATGTGCAATTTTCTTTTTAAAGCAGTAAACATGAATGTATTTACAGCTCTCAGCACAAGTTTGCTGCACAGACAAATCATCATTGCAATGACACTTTTTTTCTTACATTTGCATCCCCAGTATTATACAGAATATCACCAGTGGCTGCTAACAATTAGTGTAAGCCATAAACCAAACTGCTGCTCCAGTTAATTTCTGGTCCACTGCAGTCCGCTAGGAGACCTAAGAGTTGTACTTGCAACTTGTGATGAAGCATTTAGTTTTCCTTTTAGAAGTACAAGCTTTATAGCGCTGCACCAAATCAGCAGCAGGGAGCCTGGGGCACAGGTTCATTTGCTGAACTGTCCTTTGCCCCCACCCCTTGCAGATGTGTACCCAGGTACCAGCGCTGGTTAAAGGCAAGAGATGCACAGCGTCTAACAGTGGCAGCCCTGCTCCTTGCCAAACAGCCGCTGCAGAGTGGCAGCACTGCAGTTCCTGGCAGCTTGGCCTCAGGAGAGGCTGGTGCAAGCACATATGCATACCTGGAATTTAGCTCTGAATGCATCTTTGGCATCTTGGGAAAGGTGGGAGGAAACTATTGAACAGTTGGTTCAATTCCTAAGTCTCCTGAAAGACAAGTCACCTTTACGCATTAAATAAGGGGAAGTTCCAAAATGTGTTACTCTAGTTCCTGTTCCTCCTGTTCCAACTTCTCCAGCTCTCCTCACTAAAGACACACACGTCTGAGGAACAGCGCGCTCACTGAGTCCGTGCCCTGCTGGGTGCCTCAGAGCACCAAGCAACCATCAATCCAAATCACCATTTTTCCCCTGTTAGTCGCGATTACTTTAATTAACATTGTGAGGGATAAGCATGTGTTATCACCTCATTTGCAGTTTAGCGTCTTAAATTTTTCAAAACTAGACAAGGCCTGTGACTCACTGGATCACAGTATTAGTGAGTGCTGACTGCACCATAATGCTGGTTTTGTCAGCATTTTTTTTAATTAAAGGAGAAAAAGAATTCAGAAAACAAGATTAGGCAACTTTAGAAAAAACTTAGAATTCTGAAATAAAAGCTTAAAACCAACCAGCACATTGCAAAAATGTCTAAAAGAAACTATCTTCTGTAGTGTTAAATCCTCTCTGGGTTGGAGTCTGCCCCAATTGAGTGAGGGAATCCAAAGCTAACAGGAGCCACAAATGGGCTTGGGAAAACATCTCCGCCACAGACAACTCCCCTCACCTCCAGAAGAGGAGCACTGTGAACAAGTATGTAATCTATACCTTAACAATGAAAAAGGGGGGGAAAAACCCCAAAACCCCCAAACAAAACTCACATGTTCTGGCTGCATTCTTACTACCTATATTGCTTTCCTGGAGTCAACTCATTTCAACATGCCTCTGCAGTATTTGAATAAATACTCATAGTAAGACCCACTTACTGTTTTGAGTAAGAAACAAATGTACCTGCAATGCACCACTGAAGTAAAACAATTTAGTTCTACGCAGTTTTCTGTAATACGCAGAAAATTTCTCTTTTGCCCTTCTGCTGTTGATATGGCACTTTTGGTTCCTTTAACTGTGGCAAAAATTTTGACTCAGAGGAATACTGACCACACTGCATCTCTGAGCTGATCTGAGTTATCTGGTTGCCTAAGGGCACAGAAAGAAGAGATTAGGAAAAAACCTTTAAACATACAAGTCCAGAAGAGTAAATCTTAAAATGCACTTGTTGAAAAAATGGCTCCCTCTCCCATCAGCCCTGAAACCAAAGTGACCCAGGGGCCTTCGCTTTGTCTTCCTGACATGGCAGTCACAGTTTCCTGCCAGGCAAGCGTGGGAGTGGAGCTCTTTGGCTTTGAGGTCGTGCACCATGTCAGAGCAAGCAGTGGTGGGTGGTTTGCCACAAGAGGAAACCACTGCACAGGGCGAAGCAGGAGCTTTCCTTTTCCACAGAAAATAATAGGATTATTTTATCTTGAGACTTGTGTCTAACCTCCTCCCCCAACCAGAGCTTTTGAAAGACTAAACAGAACCCTGGGCATATGCACCTCAAACATGCTACCTATGGTTTGCTTGGAACCTTTTTTTTTTTTTTTTTTTTTTTTTAAAATAATTTCTCCTCTAAGATTAGTACTGATAGAGGAACCTAGCTTTCCCTTCCAAAACAGCTCCCCAAGACCTGAATAACAATGAAAGTGTTCGAGAAGAGTAGCTCCCTGCTTTCTATACCTGTGCTGCAAGCACAGAGCAACCTGGCTGAAGGGACCCCGCTGCTCACAGCAGTGCATGCTACTGCGGCATGGCAGAGAGGAAATGAAGCCCACCTCTGGAACAGATTAAGGAATACAGCTGTATGCTCTCAGCTGCCCCTGCAGCAGTGGGGCTTTCCCCGACACTCACCTTAACCAGTGTCAAAAGCCATACACGTCACCACGTAACACAACTACAGCTGTACTCTCTTAGTATCTGCTATCTTTGTGTCTGGAGTACGAATGCTCATTTTAACAGTGCCAAAAGGTTGGTTGTAGCAGGAAGCTTCTTGCTGTGTGTCTGAGAGCTGGCCTCCTTGTTTTCTGATCTAAAGCAATATAATGGTGCAATTATGAGCCCAGTGCACATGGGGGAAAATAACTTACTTGCAAATAAGGCATTAATATTTACTGTCCCCAAACCAGTAAATACACTGGAAAAGCAAGTTACAAGGAGGGGTCTTATAAGCTGAAAAGGCAACCACATTGTCTGAACCAACCTGCAGCCACTCACTGTATTTCTGTATAACTACTGGCTTAGGAAGTAAGTTGTAACAAGAAGGAATACAGGGTGCCACCTTTGCTGACGCTCATTCTTTTTGCCGCAAACTTAAAAGTTGAACTGTTTGTCTCCCAGCAAGCTGTGTAGCAGCCTGCAGTAGTAAGCATGGATTCATTGTCGAGGGAGAGATACTGGGTAAATGAACTTGGGCACAGGAAAATGAGAACAAAGCTCAAATGCCTCTGAAGAAACTGCACTCAGAACATTGCTCTGCTGAGTCCAAAGCCCAGAGGTACCCACACTGAATAAACAAAAGAAAAAGGGCTGGGACTGACACACACCAGTGAAGCTGTCTTGGGGGAGAATAAACAGATGGGGCAAGCAGAATTTTCCCCGACTGCTCTCATCTGGGAGCACATGCTGCGTCAGCCCAGATGCATCTTGCCAGGGAACAGGAGAATGTGTTCACTCACCTATCATCAGTAACAGCTGGGGAGTTAGGGCTCTATCTGTGCGCCTTGTGCTCCACTGGTGGGTATGAGCCCCAGGAGCTGCATACAGTACAAAGCAGCAGGAGGACCAATGTTGAAAATTACAGCACCCATGAATTGCAGTATAGCTTCACAACCTTCCTGTGAAGTTATTCGCCAGCTACACTGAGCATGCTTAAAATCAACAATGCAAATGCTTTTAAGGACACTTTATAAGCACAAAAATAGTAGAAACAAAACTTTGTGAACAATTTGAAAGATACAAAAAAGTGCCTTTCCATAGCAGTGCTTTAAAAATGCACACAATGGTATATACTCTTATTGCTCAAAAAAACTAGTCTGAAATATTAAAACAATTTCCAGAGGTGCTGAAACAGATTTTTAAAAAATCATATGAAACAGGTCAGCAGAGACAGCACCATTAATTTTTCTCTTTTCATGATGTACTTATTTAAAACTATATAGTTATAGATGTGTCATTTTTCCCCTCTTAATTAGCAAAGCTTTTTTCCTATTCATAAATTATTCACAAAGACATTTATTTTATTATTTGAATTTTCTAAAAAACACTTCATTAAAAAAAAGGAATAGGGGACACTGTCACAATATTTCTTAAATCTGTCAGCCTGAATTACTCTAATAAGAGATTTTTTTACATCTTTTTTACACACTTAAGGATACTGTCAGGTCAAGCTTCTTCCTTTGTTTCATTCTTTGGGGGAAGGAAAGTATTTAAAATTTGCTTTTGGAGAAAAGGTAAACAGTAAAATCATCTGCCATCTGCGCCTTGACAGTATCCCCATGGTGATGGGGGAATTTGTAAGAACCAAAGATGGGGTCGGTACAGTCCAAGTTTTGTTGCTTTACAAAGGTTGCGTACCACTACCCTGTAATGAACATGCATGATACATAAGACCACTTACGCTAACTACACTACCGTATCACAACGACCAAATACGTGGGTAAGACTGTACAATCCGGCTACTGAAGTACAAGAAAAAGGACGCTAGTACTTGATCTGGTGATGCACTGTGAATCGGTGGCAAACAAAAAAAAAAAAGAGAGCAAATACGAGTCTATTTCCTACTCATATGGGCCCTTAAATTACTAGCAAATGTTACTGCCTCTTAAGGTTGGGGGGTTTTCCAGTCTTCTCCCCTGACTGCAACAAGTGCAACTTTGTAATTAGCAGGTTTATGCAATGGTCGCGGTGTCTGGTGGGTCAAAGGGAAGAGAGAGACTTCCCACTGTGGCTGGCCTGAAATTACCACTGCCTTCCCTCTTTTGACAGTTTGACAGTTTCTAATGAATTACAAGCAATACCTTCTTCAAATGTTTCCAGACACTTGTTTTTGTAAAGATAATACATCTTACCAGGCACAGACAAGGTGAGACTGTACGCTGTGTACGCTTGTGCGAGAACGTAACAGTCTCTCAGAAACCTACCTGTTCCTTGAGGGAAAGAGTTACACGTACAAGTGATGTGTCGGCACGGGTCAGCCTTGCGGGTCAGCATCCATTGCAGGAGTCCTGGCAGCTTTCAGAAGGGGTTAACACAAATATACTCATCTTGAGCCATAGGAAAAAAATGACTGAGCCTGCTATAAAGTTAGAATGCATAATGGATTGGAATAATATATATTTATCCTACTTACTGCATGGACAAATAACTTTGAAATAATTTGTAGTACTGTATACTATTAAACTATTTGGAAGGGAGGGGAAGGCTCTTTATAGTATAAATATATTTCACTCCAGCCCACTATATATAAAATCTATTTTCTTCCTCAGAACATACTCATTTTCAGTAGTATTATGACCAGAATGTTTTGGTACGTTGCATCTGTACTTTTCAAGCAATGGACAATGTACAGTTACTAGCAGAACACCTCAGCTCTGCACCATTTACCCACCACAAACTGCCAAAGAGGTTTGTGTTTGGGTTTTTTGTTGTGTTTTTTTTTTTTTTTTAAATGTTTTGGTTTTTTTCTTCCTTTCTTTAAAGTGCCCCCTACATCTTCACCTTTGTGGTAAGATTTGACTACTAATAGAGTCCGATTCCAGATAATATAGCGACTGAAACAATAAATACGGTTCTACAAAAACATTCTGGTTATCTTCTATAATTACGACGAAATATATCACAATATATTATATACCTACACTTATAATACATGCACAAACATGTCTCACATAGACAGACACTACAAAAAATTATCTCCCTCCCCTAAATGCAGAAAAAGTAAGAAAAATGCGGTTTTGGTCCAATCTGTGTGACGGGTGAAAGAAATTGAAATGATAAGTCAATGCCTCTCTACCCACCTTTCCCAATAAAATATCAACACCCCCAAGCCCCCAGCTTTTTTGGCCTAGCCATGAAAGGGGCATGTCTCTACATGTAGCCTTAGTTACAGTTTGAGATCACCTCTTTCGATGGGGCTACCATCCACGTCCCCAAATTCTCTCCAAGTGCACAAGATCACAGGTTGGCTGATCACAGAGTGGCCCACAAGTCATGGAGAGTACCGGCCCCTGGGGACTGACTACCAGTCCCGTGACAGCTTGGTGTTCTGATCCCTTTTGGGAGGTGCGGGTGGTGGCCCCCTCCGTAACGTTGCATAGCCAGATATATGACTGCCCCCGAAGCTGCTCGTCTTCTGCTGGTCAGCCAGCAGCTCCGGTGGAGGGGGAGGCAAGGCCATGTCGTCCATGGTGGCCGTGGGCTCTGTTCTGGACATCCGCGCAGAGGAGAGGGAGCCATGCCGGGTGATGGATTTCCGCTGCAGTGTCCTGTTGAGGTCTGCCAGGAATCCCGGCTGAACGCTAAGGCTGGACTTGGGTGAAGTGGGCACTTGAGGGCCAGCTGACCCTGGTGGCTCTGCGACCTCCGCCTGCGTCAGTCGAGTGCTGTCATTCCGCTTGGGACGCGTGGGTGGTGGGGCTTTTTTCACAGATGGTTTTGACCATGCCTGAGGCTGGGGATTGACAACAGCGACTTTTGGGGAGGTGCTGCCTGAAAACACGGATGGGATATCAACTGGCGGGAGAGGAAGATCTATTTCTGGTGGAGGGGGTGGAAAGTCCGAATCAGATGGTGGTGAAGGGAATTCGACCACAGGTTCCTTCCCAGACACGCCCGGAGCAGAAGCCTTGGCTGGGATCCCTCCCTGTGGAAGGACAATGGGCAGGCTCACCCCAGAAAGGTTGAGCTTTCCTGGCTTTGGAGGGGCTGCCGGAGGTGATGACTCCTTGGAAGGAGACCCTGATGGCTCTGGTGGGTGTGCAAATTTGCTGACAAGGCGGTCCACCGAAGGTCTCTTGGACTCATGGTACTCAGTGGAGCTGGTGGACTTGATGCTGGAGTTTCGCTGAGGTGTTGGAGGTGGTTTCTTCCCTCCAGGGCTTGATGTCTTGCTGGTCTTTTTGACTGGAGACCCTGATTTGTCGGGGGGGGGAGAACCTGCAGAGGAAGCTGGGGAAGGAGGTGGAGGAGGAAACACTAAGCTGCTCTCTGGTGGGGGAGGGGGGAAATCTGGTGAGGGAGCAGAAGCGGGCTGCCATTTGGGCTTTGCCTTCACTGCTGGAGGCGACTGTGGAGCCACACTCAGTGGAAGGGGTTTCAGAGGCTGGGGCTC
>VWZZ01008519.1:108751-155566 GCA_013399095.1 Psophia crepitans
TGTCTGTGGGGACACAGGAGGGGCGACAGACACGAAGGGCCGACCTGCAGGCTCCATTCGGGCCTATTGGGAAGGGATTTTTAGTGAAAGTAGAAAGGGAGAAAAAGAAAGAGAGAAAGAGAGAGGGAGAGAGGGAAGGAGACAAAGAGATTATAAAGTCAAGGTCTAAATGTGCCTGCCATTAAAAACTAAGTGGTAGACTGCAGCATGCAGGAAGTATTAGCAAAACAACGCAAGAGACAATTCCTTACAGTGACAAGCCTGGACCGGGCAGGGAGGGGAGACGGCAAGAACCAGTGGAGCCAGGTCTGCCCCAAGGTAGGCTGAATGTCAGGGAGAGAATACACCGGCCTCACCACTTCTGTGGGGCAGAACCCCAGGGAGGATCACTGGACCGCCTCTGGGCATGTGTAATGACCCAAACAGAGCACCACAGGCCATGATGGGGACACCATGCAGAACAAGAGACTCTGCGGACACCTCCTCACCTCAGTAAGACTAGAGTTAAGCCACACATGGCCTCACGGAGCATGTCAACCCTTTATGTTGGTTAGTTCAGGCCTTGCACTGTTCAGTGTTATAAAAGGCAGAAATCCTGAACTGCTCCAAAACACATGAAGAGCAAGCTCTATGCAGGAATACTACTGAGATCCTTTCACCCCACATGCTCTGATATTCAAGACCGGTAAGATAAAAAATGAGGAAAAAGAGGGAGAACTGAGGTTTCCTAGGAAAATTTTCCCAGAAGGAAATGTTTAGAGATCTGTAAAAGAAAGTTAGCTTGGGAAAGAAAAGCTATACATGCAAGTATTATGTTAAGCAGAAAGTCAGGGAAAAACTGACTAAGAGGAGCAATGAGAAAGCAGCAGGCAATGTTCTAGAGTGTTTGTTGGGTTTTGCTCAAGTTAAATTGTTTCTTTAAAATTGTAACCCTACATTCCTGTTAAAAATGAAAGAGATAATTGCATTACAAGCTTATAAACATCCTCCTAATACAAAGTGGTTTGGCTACAAGCCAAGCTGTGAATTTCACAGTGCAGAGCAGAGAAGCATGCATTGGAAATGCAACGCCCACATGGCAACTGACCACAGCGAGTACCCATACTTCATTAGTAGATACTTCACCACAAGTTAGCCCAGTTATGCTCATTGCCCTGTATGAGCAGCTTTGCATATTGCTTTGTTCTAACCACAGAGGCACAGAGTTTCCATATGTGCAAAGCACCAAAAGGGTTAGCGTGAGAAACAACAAACTGATTTACAACACACATGGGGTGTGCCTCTACCTGTGACATTAGGTCTGGAAGGCAAGAGTATGACAAAGTTCTGAAGATAAATCAAGGTGTTCACATAACAAAACAAGAGAGAAATCTTGATCTCTTGCAAGTGTTAGTCTGTAAATTACCATTCTCCCAATCACCCAGGTTAATGAATTTTCAACTAGCACCACCTAACCTTAATTGTGCCCTGTATAAGGCACCACGGGTGTGCTGACCTTAGCTGTGCTGAGCTTCACTTTTGACACCTGAGACAGCAAAAGGCAACAGGAAAAATAAAAGCAGCATAAAACAGACAGAGAGGGAGACCAAGGCATAACAGAACAGCTATCCTTGAATAGCAAGACCATGGAGAATCTTGCGTTTGTCACTTAAAGCACACACAGTGAGCACTCATTCTGATGCCTGTTTTAGCATCCTATTTGAAATAACATGTTCAAATATCTAACAAGCAAAATGAGACATGATGAGATCTTCACTGCCCAGCAGTGAAGAATGCAAACAAATGAATAAAGTATTTTTTTTGGCAAACAGCAATTTTCAAAATATTCAGTGGACAGATTACCTGCATTTTAGGAAAGTTGGTTTTTTAAAAAATCTTAGGTACATATTAAACAGAGGAATTTTCCTCATATCCATTGACGACAGTAATTTTCAGTGAACAAACTAAACACTGAGGACAGGGAAAAGAATATTGTGCACCTCAGGAGGGGGAGCCCCTCTCATCTCCACAGAACCAAATTAAATTTCCACAACCAGAAACATATTCAGTCATACGTTGTTTATAGAAGAACTTTGAAACAGATCATTGTCCTTGTTCATCCTTAAAACTATATGAATGTCCTTCTGTGTGTCTTAAACAATTACTTGTTGCATACTATCAATTAATATTTGTAACATGCATCTTAATGACTATCTGGAACTATCAGAAATGCTATAAAAAGAATAGTATCTATTTTTTTAAAAGAAAAACAATTGTTTGGGGGTTTTTAGCTGTTTTTCCTACGAAAATGAACTTTGCAATTGAACTGTTTGCCATCTTTTTTCCTATGCCAGTTGCTTTTGGATTGGTTAGCAAATTTCAGTCAAATATGACAAATCACTAAAATTCTCAATATATTTTCAGCTTCAAGAAATTGTTGTGAAGTTATTGGCAGCTGGTAAATGAGGGAAAAGCAAGCAGGACTCACCCATTTTTAACCTGTCGAGCAGCTAGCCACTGGCCAAGCAGTACATCATCCTGGCTGGCTGGCTGACCAGCCACAATGTCACCTCCCTGCTGACCCAAAGCATGCTCTGTCCTGCCCTGCTTGCTGAGGGGGATGAGGCAAGGGTGACAAGGGGGAGAGAGCTGTTGCAGAAGGGGAAGCTACATGCTGGACAAATCTCCATTAATTCTGCCACTTGCAGCAACCTGCCTGTATGAACTGCTTAAGCCAGCTTTGTCACCAAAGTGCTGTGGAATAACTACCTCTGAAATAACAGCCTGGAGACTAATTTGTCTAAACCAGCATGTCTCAGTATCACTGCAACTGCAACTACCTTTTAATGTAAATTACAATTTTTTCAACACTGTGGTTTCCTTTCTTGCCACACAGTTTAACATTTTTCACTGCCAGTCTGACTTATTAGTTATTTAAGTTCCTTGGGCTAGACCCATACAGGATAAAAGAAGCATGTACTGTAGTTTCACTGAAGGTACATTTGTCACCAATTTACTCAGAATTTTTTAACATGCCTTCAAATTATAATATTTTACATAGCTCATTTCATTTGGATTCTTTGGAAGTTTTTGGGCAATCCATTCACCTGTGTTACACACAAGGAAGAGACATATACCCTTTTCTTGGATTCGTGTATAGAAAGGAATTCAAATTGATGATATCTTGAAACATGGACAGCCCCCAACAGAGGGCAGTCTGAATATTTTATTTTTAAAATGGCTTTAATCAGATTACATAAAAATTCTTGGGGGTTATTTAAATGAACAATTGCCAGCAGCACTGCAGACTTGGTAAGGACAATAGTGATGTCACTATCATAAAGTTCAAACTTTTCTCTGAAAGCTCAGAGAATGTAGCAGCAAGATTTTCACATTAAAACCAAAACTTTATGAAACAATATCATTACAGTTGTCATAGCAGTGCTCTTTCATCTCTGTCAGATACATGCTAAACAGAATCAAGTACCCCATCTTTTGCATCTATCCAGCTCCTGCAGAAATGATGCACTGAGTACACACATTCATGAGCCGTCTGCTAACGAACATGCACCAGGTGTTGCACTCATGCAGTAGAAAATTTGGATCACAATTTCACAAGCTACATCCTTGGGCCAAGTACTACATTACTATTAGCCAACTTCCGAGCCAGCGGGCACTGCAGAAAAGTTATGAATCCCAAAGAATGCAGCCATGTTAGCTTTCACACTGTGCCAAGTGCTTTCTTATTTGAAAACATGATGTCATGTCTTATTTTTAGTTATTTATCTGATGCACCAATGCCACACGCAGTGACCCATGGTTTTAGTTTTGAAAAACTTGTTTCTCTGGCTTGAACCTGGGGCCTGGGAAAAATTCAAAATGGACAGGAGTGAAGATAGCTTCTCACAGCGTCCTGCCAATGTACTTCCACAGGTAACTGCTGTAGTTAATACTGACGCCATGCCTGTTCAGGAACCTGGAAATTCCTTTGCATCTGACAACAAACCAGCTTAAGTAACAATTCCACTGTGTTTGGAAGCATTCCCTGGGAACTACACCAGTCAACTACCACAGAAAGGACAGAAAACTAACCAAACCACAACAGACCCGAGCCCCAGGCTTCAGTGGATTAAAATCTTTTGGAACTCTCTTCCAGCAACAAGAGATACTAAAGCTGCCTCAGTCCATAACTGCTGTCAATTTTAGTACTTTTGCTTTGACCATATGTATGGTTACTGTTTCCATTTCCACCAAATGTAATAGAAAACATTTGAGTAAAAACTACTGGAGTACTTCTTAAATAGCTATACCTGCCTTCAGGTCTCAGTTATTCACATCTTTACAATGGAAAGATGTGGCTACTTAACTGAAGAAAAATCTTAGTGAAAGAATTTCATTCAACTTGTTAACAGCTGATCTTTTTATTTTGTCTTTATTCAACATTAGTTAATAGGATTCTATGGGAAGGGCTGTATCATGCCTTTGAAGAACAGAGGGCTTCTGGACACAAATATAAAGTAAGAACAGAAGTTTCCAGGGCTGAAATCCCTGAAAAAGTGATTCCTGAAAAAACAATTATATGGCAGTGTATGTCAATAACAGCATAAAAAAAAAGAGAAGAAATCCCACCCAAGACAGAGGTGCTAGAGGTATCGATCTGTCTCATACATTTTGTTGGGCGTTGGTTCTCAAAACTAAAGTCTTCTTGTTACCTTGCTGGATTCCTCCAGTTGAGTGCCTCGTTTCCAGGCCTCAGAGAACATGGAGCTGACAATACTTTGGGAACGGACATGTCCAGCTGGCTGGGTATCAGAAACTCCACTGTCAGACTGATTAGAATGATTTGATTGAGATTCTGTTTAGAAGAAAGTTAAGAAACAGTTAGCATGTGTTTCTGAATGCAAGAGTAAAGTCAGTGTCCTTACAAATACAACTCTGTGCAACATTTATTGGTTACACTTGTTAAACATGTTACCCCATCAAAGGACATTGTTCCCACTAACTATCGCATAAGCTTTAGCTCACATCCAGGCCATTGCTGTCTGGAAAACAAAACAGTGCAACAGATCCCTGATATTAACCAAATCTGAAGCTCCACAAAGATGACAGTGTCAGATATGCTGCCAAGTAAAAACACATTGCAGTTGTATAAGTTCTGAAACACTCGACAGCTTCCGCACTTTGGGAAAAGCCCTGTTTCTTGTGATGCATGCAGCCTGCTCTCTCCAGCGCTCCTTCCCAGCACAACCTTAGAAACAGACAGTGGACATTAGGCTGAGGACAGACAACCTATGCTAGCTGAGGCAACAGTCTGCTTCTGACTCCTCCATTCCTCAAGGGAAGAGATGACACACATCCTGCAACTAGCAAATGCAGATGATCCTCTGGGTCCACAGGGTAACTTAAGACGACAGCAACAGCTACTGCCAGACCTATGTATCCAGCCTGACACCTACTTTCAGCGTAGTCTCAAGCTGTCCTGAGGAAAAAGGGCATCTAGGCACAGGCTGGACTGTAGCTCTGATAGAAACTGCATGGCTGTTGAGCTGTGGCTCAGCTCCCCACTACAAGAGAAACTTTATCAAAACAACACCCCGCTTGGATGAAAAGAATTGTCAGTAAACCGAGAATTTACTGCTACACCTGGCAAGCTGTTCCACATAGTTGAAAAAACATGGTGACTTCCCAGTTAGGCTGAATTTGCTTAGCTCATTCTCACAGGCTACTTTCTGAACCTTTCCAATTCCGTAGCAGTACTTTTTGACCTGTACTGGTGATGGACAAAACACCTTCACACAATAACCTGTTTTCAAGAATAAAACTTGTCCCTGAGGGTTCAGAATAACCTGGCAAAGTGTCAGTCAGATCTCAACAGTGAAATAGACTACATAAATTATTTACCAATTTTAAACAGTCATGAGCTACTAAGAAACCAGTCCCAGTCCTGCTGAGAGGTAAACAAGAGCATATTACTGCATGTACACACGGTTTGACACAGGAACAGAAACAGTATTTTCAAAGTTTGTCTCTAAAGATTTGTTTGGATCTTTGCCTTTGGGCAGACTATTTCACAGAATCACAAGGGTTGAAAGGGACCTCAAAAGATCATCTAGTCCAACCCCCCCTGCCAAGGCAGGGCCACCTAGAGCACATCACTCAGGAACGTGTCCAGTCGGGTTTTGAATGTCTCCAGAGAAGGAGACTCCACAACCTCTCTGGGCAGCCTGTTCCAGTGCTCTGTCACCCTCACGGTGAAAAAGTTTTTCCTTACGTTAACCCAGAACCTCCTATGCTCCAATTTGCACCTGTTGCCCCTTGTCCTATTGCTTATTTATCATTTTCCAGTTTCAAATATTTCAGTTAACAAAAGCCGTTTAAGAGCTACACATGCAAGTCTCTATGCATCACTAAAACATAGATTTGATTTCTTTTTCCAGATAGATGAATATAGAGACATCAGGAATTTGAAAGGAAATTTGATCTTCCTAGTATCAGAAAAACAGTCTTTTTTGGAGGTGAACAAGAAAGTACTATATGTTCCAAACTCATACACCACTGCAAGTAATAAAATAAAATACATTTTTTTATATATACATATATATGTTAAACACAAAGTCTACGTCTTAGACTAAACATAGCACAAAAGAAAAACAGTCTGTTTCCTGCAATAGTCTCGCCTGAGGTGTCCAGATAGCAGATGATAAAAAAAGGCAATTAAATCTTTCTATTATGAGACAGATCACATTATTACCTGGCAAACTAGATGAGCTGGAGCCTGACTTGATACTGGAGCTAGACAAGGAAGTCCAGTCATATGCCGATTCTGTTCTCTTCAATGCTTCCTGATAGTTCATGTATAGTTGCTTCCCATACTAAGCAAAATGACAAACAAATTTAACAACTGTAAAGGCTGTGTACCCTTTTCAGACTGTTGAGCTCCACCCCTGGCTTCTCTATTCCATCTTTTTTTCCCCCCAGAGAGAAACAACAGGCTCCTTGTTAAGGAGCTCAGGCAATATTGATTCAGTGCAAATTTCATTTTGTTTGATTTAACAGAAGTGGCAACTCCCTTCCACCAATGTTTTGCCTTTTTATTAGTGAATTGCTGAAAGAAAGAAGAACAGTTTACTTATGTTAGAAGAGACAGCATCAAGCAAGAAATGAATAAACTAAGCCAACGTGGAGATCTTAGAAAACAATTCTGGTTTTCCTCACACAGGCCTTTTTACACTGTGCTTTAACCCAATATTTGAAGAAATATTTTATAGATAGAATCATAGAATGGTTAGGGTTGAAGGGACCTCAAAGATCATTTACTTCCACCACCCCTGCCCATGAACAGGTACACCCTCCACTACACCAGGTTGCCCAAAGCCTCATCCAACCTGGCCTTGAACACTTCCAGGGATGGGGCCTCCACAGCTTCTCTGGGCAACCTGTTCCAGTGCCTCACCACCCTCGCAGTAAAGAATTTCTTTCTAATATCTAATCTAAATCTCCCCTCTTTTAATTTAAATCCATTCTTCCTTGTCCTATCACTCCCTGACCTTGTAAACAGCCCCTCTCCATCTTTCCTGTAGGCCCCTTTAGGTATTGGGAGGCGGCAATTAGGTCTCCCCAGAGCCTTCTCTTCTCCAGGCTGAACAAGTCTAGCTCCCTCAGCCTGTTACAAAATAATAATTAAAAACCCCAGGTGGAATCTCTACACCCCATCACCCCTCCTCCATGGGCTGCAGAGGGACAGCCGACCTCACCACGGGCCGCAGAGGAGTCTCTGCTTCAGCGCCTGGAGCATTTCTTTCCCCTCCTTCTTCACTGACCTTGGTGTCTGCGGAGTTTCTTACGCCTTCTCACTTCTCTCTCTGGCTGCAAAAGGTCCCTTTGCTTTTCTCACCTCTCTTCCTTTCCCATAACCCTTCTTTCTAACAGCTGTAAAGGAGCTTGCTAAAATCTAGCCATGATGGCAGTTACAACTTTTGTCATGTGACAAAGAGGTACAGCAGAAACAAGAAGAAAGGGCACAATTACTGGATTATCATAACAATGAAGCCTAACAATTTTGCTAGGGAATGAAATACGTAATAAGATCGTACAGTTCACATTCAGAGTAGTTAAAAAGAGGGAAGTTAGATTTAGCATGTATTTTGCTAAGTAACTGTAAATGGTTCCAAACAGGTCATGACAACAACTCATGACTAAAGTGCGAGACTGGCTAGAGGAGGTTACCTTTGCAATGCGGATCCCATTGATCCACTGGTGTAGAGTTCTTACATCATCACAGCAAAGATACTTGATATATTGGGATTTCTTCTGGATCTGAGGATGCTGCAGAAAAATTGTTAATCCTCATCAATATTTTAACAGCTAGTAATGCAAGGAAAGCCATTTATCCATTGAGGTTCATATGAACAAACTTAATGCTGGATGTTCTTCAACAGCAGTCTGTATTTTGAGCCCACTCAAAATGTTTAAGAGCATTTCAGGAGGTGGCAGTGGGGATTGTTTCACACACAGATTGGCAGTGTCCAGTGTGCACTGATTTCAGCTTTGAAACATTAAGAAAGGGTGAATCTTTCAGTATTTTACTTCTTAGTATTTCTACCTATCAACAGTGTCTTCTGTACCTGTAAAGCTCTTAGAAATCTTTATACACCCCAAACCAAGTGGTCAAACCAAGTCGCAGCTTGTAAAACCTTTCCTAAACACAAGCCAGAGACTGCCAAAGTGTAAAGCTGTCACCTTTCTCTGCTCTAGGGACTAACTCACCACATGAGGAAGGCAATTAGTATTTCACGTTCCTCTCGCAACAAAACAAACGGAGGAAAACACACACGCTGGTCTTCCTTGCTTTTATATGACTTCATGAGACACTCCACAAATAACACACAGTTAAGCACAATTCCATTTGCAGCTTGTAGAGCTTTTAAGGTCCCCACCCTACTGATACAGGGCTATCATCTAAAATACTTGCTGCTCCCACATGCATGTATAAAAAAAGAAAAGGTGCTGTATTTATCAGTGCAGAAGTCAAGAAAGAAATGTATATTTTTCAAAAATCAGACACTGGAAATCATTCTGGATGGATTATTCAGTTGTTTCCTGTCCACGCTGTAGAAGTTACGTCTCACAACTGTCAGGGCAAATCTGAATACTCAAGTTCTTATCATTTCCTCTGTTAGCTCACAGTTCAGTGACGCAGAGTTTTACTAGATGATCATAAGTACTAAAGTTTTACAGAAGACTGTCTGAAACATGTATCAAAGAATTTTTAATCTCTTTTCAGAATATTTTCTCCTGTTGTCTTCCAAACATATTTCAAAATTAACATGAACATGTTTATCTCCATAAACAGAATATATAACTAACTTCATTAAGATGTTAGATAATTGTTTTCATTTTTCACTATCGTTCTTTTTCATATACATGTTGTATAACAGAGAAGAGTTTATACAAGCACAAAAAATTACTTCACCAACAAGTCATCTTTTTCCTGGACTTGTTAAAAAACCTGATATATACAGAAATAAAAGAACATCCCAGAAATCTAACATTTAGGACCAAGAAGCTAATATTTTATTATTATTTAGTATACAAATGTTAAACATAACAATAGCACAGCACCTGTCTTGCACAGTAAGGGTTCAAAATAAGCAAAGGAAGTAAACACATAAAGACAAATTCATTCTGGACTTCAGTGAGGATCGGCCTTTGAGTTTGTATTTGCCATTCACCTCTCCTAAAACACATTCGTGTTTTGGAGGTATTTCCCAGCTAAGTGAATCTCTGTGGTACAAAGATACTTGTACCTGTGGTACGAGTTTAAAAAAAAACCTGTATGGCTTCTGTATGTTGGTACTAATACAAAACACTGATGTAACATTTTAAGAATTGAGGAAGGCAGAGCTCAATCTGGCTCAATATGGTAGTTTGGTGATTCATCAGTTCCACACTGAAGACTTTGTCTAAGTTACCTGACTAATTCTACCCCACTGATCTACTTAAGTGAGCCACTAAGGGACAATTTAGACACATTAAAATTTGACTTTAACATTTTCCCATCTGCATTTATTCTCAGAATGACAACACTTTTAAAAAAATCTACTTAGACAAAATTTAGTTTGGTTTACTCTGTGTGGTCAACAAGTCTGAAAAAGTAATTTACTACTAACCTGTCAAAATGATGTGGATAGAAAGTGACATGTAAGCAGAAGAAATCAATTTACTTCAAGGAATTTATAAATACCTATAAACACTGACATATTTGCTTTTAATTGCATTCGATTAACTGCGCCAATGATCTATAAGAACATGGAAAATATTTCTAGTTTCAGCTGTATGTGTTCTCCCTTAATATCATGTCCCATATTTGATATTCGGTGTCTGCCCCACAGTGGGTTCAAATGCATGTTGTCCTGTCTGTTGGAAGATTAAATCCTTTCTTCCACACAGGGTACAGGCAGCCAGACACTCCAGGCACATAAAACATTCTAATGTACTGATATGTGCAACACCACATAAGCTACAAATCAGGGAAGGTAAGAGGTCAAAGGAAAACTAAGTGCAACTATAACTATTTCTTGTAACTTGCGACATTTTCAAATCCATGAAGACACTTCACTTGCTTTGAACATACTGTGAAAACCTGTTTTAAAATAGCTTTGGAGCTAGCTATCCTGCAGGAACTGACACCATGTGGGAGCTGAAAACTGTGTGGGAGTCAAGAGAGACTGGGAGATGAGTTGGAGCATAAAAAGTAACTTAAAGAACTCAAGTTATTAATCTCATAGCTTGTCAGGTGACTGCTGTCATAACAATTTTTTTCTACTTGTTCTTTCTACCTGTCCTTTATACTCAGAAGTTTCTTCCTTTACAGCATCCCCTTTCCCTCAGATTGGACAACATAGGTAGGTTTGAGGCTCTAATACCAATCTCTGCACAAGTCTGGACCTACAGTCTGAGAAGATGGCAACTCCCTAAAAAGTTAGTGTTTCAAGGGGTATTATCTTACTGAACCTGAGCTGTTGTAAGGTATAGAGTTGACAAAGGGACAAAAAAGTTTAGTGTTATGTTTTAGAGTGTGGTGAACATACTCTGGGACTCATCAGTCTGGAAGTAAGAGTATTCAGCACAATATGAAAATATTTATAAAGTCACGAGGAGCATGGAGAACAGGCAACAACTGTTCACCAACTGTTCACTTCCTACAAGAGAACTAAGGGAAAATGAAATGGAAAGCAACTGATGGCTCAGAACAAGTGAAAAACTGTACAAGGTGTGCCCAGCTGCTGCAGCATTCTAGAAGTTCCTTGGAATCCTAAAAGACAAAGGGCATACTCAAAGTGTAAAGTGGCACCTATGATTATTAAACAGTCAAGATCTACTCCCTGGCTCCCTAACTTTCTAAAGTCTGAAAAAGTACTCTGTGGAAGTATTTCTGCAAGGCTTCCAATTTTTTCCTAAGCAGCTTTTAAAGAAAAGCCACTGTCAAGAGAAACCTAGGGTGCTGGATGAGTCCAGTAAAGCCATTCTTCTGCTGGTCTTTATGATCTTTTTTTCCTCCCCCACCACGCAATCCACACTGATCTTCCAGCAGGAGGAGGAAATCTGTCAGCTTGATGGGGAAGAAATCAATTCATTGCCATTTCCTCCCTCTGCACTAGTCCCTACGTGGCATTTTTTTTATTTATTTATTTTTTAAACTGTATTTCTGTCAAGGAGGGTCATTACAACAGCTCTGCAGAAAATGTGGTTAAACATAGTTTTCTCATTGTCACTGTAACTTATGGCAATTTAGATTTCTCATGTGCAGAAGAAAACCAATTTAGATTCACCCTGAAAACTGACAGGCATAATTTTCCAGTTGTTATATTATTAGAGGAAGTGTATTCTCAATTATAATCTCTCCTAAGATTAGTATTGTGTTAATCAGCTCTTGCTCACAGTTAGGAAGTGTAGTTATTATAAGGAACTAAGATTAGTGTGGAAATGTTTCAAGCTCTTTAATTGCTCTTGTCAGTATGAGAATTTTTAAAACAATTAATGAGTTACCTTTAGCACTAAACAATAGTCTGTTGGTGCTTTGTATTTGTTCCGGTAGTCCTGTCCATAGTAGACATTGACATGATCTAGCTGTAGAAAGCACACGAGATCCCGTGAGACCTATTAAATAAAAAGATAATAGTTCACAACATATCTTCGTAAGAAAACCACACACACTGACAAAATCAGTCTAGTGTTAAGATCCAATCCTAATACATCATCTAGTTAAGGTCTAATATTAGTTTAAATCTGATTCAAAAACTACCAATACAAGAAGGAGATACAACCATGCATAAACTCTTGCATCAGATGTTCATTTTTAACCAGTATATCCTTTATTCAGTCTGTTTTTGTGGTGTTTTGTCTGCATTCTGCCCTTAGACAACATCTTAGACCAGACTACCAATGTTCATTCAGAGTTCATATCAAAAGAAAGTAAGTAAGATTGGTTGACCGGGAACTTCTTAACAGCTGCTGGTTACTTTTCATCTTCGTAACAATCAAGGCATCCAAATTCCAGTGAGTCTGTGACTAAAATTCTAATGCTGTTTGGCAGGGATTGTAGGGCCCAGAATTTCAACAGGCTATCTTGTATATAGTGTTTTAATGAAGCAAAAGGCTGTGAAAAGAACATCTGAGATGCATTCAGCTCTAATGGGAACTGATGTGCTGACAGAGATTTCCTCTTCATTGCAAGCTGTGTGGGAAGTAGACTTCCTGTACTGGGGATCAGTTGGTGAAGTCAAGACCGATGGATTCATGGACAACTTGAACACACAGTAGTTCAGCCTTGAAACTATAATGCATTTGTAGTAGCTTTCTATTTACTTTTCAATATTGATACTCACAGAAGAGCAGTAAGTGACACTGAGTTTCAAAAAACGTAGCACAAATTGGTCCAAAAACAATCCCAGTTATATGAAGTAACTAAAACCAATAACATTATGCACACTGATTGTGGAGTTGGTCTGATATTTTATGATTAGTATTTGCAGTACAATTTGGTCCTTCAGTGAAATTCTGCTTGAGAAAAGACACCCTATTAACTCCACCAATCATTTTTCCTCAAGTTTTTCTGCACACCTAACCACAAAATCACTCGAAATGCTGACCCTTGTCTTCTTGTATTTTTAAATTTGGGGTTACACCCCTCATATCAAGCGCTACCACAGTAATTTACACAACATTTCCATGATAAAGCTGCACTTTTAACTAAGGGCTGTAGCACTAGTCAAGGCACAGTTAAGCCAAAATTTAAGGCTGACTCTTGTGTGCATGACTTACCAGCACTAAGCAATTCAGGGAAATTGTTTTAAAACAGCATACCTTTGCCTTCCCTTTAGGGACATAGTAGATTCCAGAAGCTCGAAGAAGAAAGTAACGTTTCTTCCAAGACTTCTTACCATCCTCTTTCAGCCACAAAACTCCCTCAATCTCTGGCACAGTTACAGAACTTCCACAGAAACATTCCTGCCAATAAGCACAGTGGTTTGGGAAGAGAGAAAGAGACAGAACATACAGCATGCAGTGGTTTGTTCTTGGTGACTGAAATTCTGAAATGCCTTATCTAAGGAATGCACATGTAAGAGGGACAGCTCTTTTTCATGCAGTAATATGAGTTAAAGATTAATTGTAGAAGCTATAAGGTAATTCAGACATACATAACAGGGGATCTTTGCATTTTCTCAGCACAAGAATGACAACAAAAATATTAGCAGCTACTGTAAAGATTTTCTAACCCCTGCTTATCAGTATTAGATCCCCCAATGGCTTTATAGTCATGAGGTCACCTTACAGATATAGCCTCATAAGTCTAAGTATACACAAAATCTAATTACATATCCATCAGATACAGCTATAATTCATTCCATGAGTACTCTGTTGCTACTAACTGCCAACACTATAAATAGAACCTTAATAGAAGTTGTAAAGAGCTAACAGATGAAAACAAATGCTTTAAATAAACTCCCGATTAATATGAAGCACAGAGATTTGAGTAATCCTAGAAGACAGAAAGAATTAGATAGAATTACAACCCTCTGCACATCATAGCTTCAAGCACGTTTTTTGATCCACAGTATTCGCATGATCACTTAATTAAAACCCATATTAATAATATACTGAGCATGCATATGCTACTTCTAAGCTAATGGTATTAAGTATAATTCAAAATTAAATACCCAAAATATTTACTTCTGTGTAACTACTGAAATCATAATCATTATTCAGAAAATCAAGTGGAAGGAATGACACTTCAGCATGGGTATGTCTCTACAAAAATGTCACAAACTGTTCAGTTTTCAGCTTATGGAGGCCACATTTACCATTTTCTTTATTTGCTCCACACTTTTTTGTTGTCCTTAGTTCTGTAACTATTTAATGTATTTGATATTAATTGGCTTCCTTTTCTGTCACTCATTTTTAAATGTAATATTTGGTCATTTATTTTAAAATGTAATTGAAACAATTTTAAACTACTTTGTTCATGAACAAAATTTAAAATATTAAAATATTAATAGATTATTAACTGAATCAGTGTCATAGGATTTTGTAGAGAATAACCATTTGGAGAACATCAGTAAAATACTTATACCACCATAGGTCAAAAAAACAAGTGAGAGTTCTGCAAATTTTGACTGGTTTTAGCCACAGTTAGAGGTAACGTCATTTTGTTCATCACTGTGTACGATATTTTAGTTATTAAACAAAATAAAGACACATTTTTATTAACTGATTGTATCTGAAACAAGGTAACACCAAAATAGCTCTTTATCTCAAATTTAACACATTCCACTCACAGTTGTTCCAGAATTACATTCAGCTCCATCCATCAATTTCAATCATCACAATCTTTTAGAGTTGACTGAAATGACTACTATGCCCTTTTTGTTTTGGCAGTCTTACCTCTAGTAGCACCTCTTTATTTCTATCTGCCATCTCAGAGGTTTCTTTCTTCCCCAGAAGATAGTTCTGTAACAAGAGAAAGCTTAATATTTCTATAGGCATTCTGAAATCAAGGCAAATAAAATTACCCACAAACACATTTGCAAACAGATTGCTCCAGCTCATGGTTTTCTTCTAGGGGCTTGATTTATGTCAGCCACAACATGGACGTACATGGTGCTGAAATGTAAAGTTGCCTGGCATTTTAATACATAAGTATCGAAATAAAAGTATAGAAAAGAACACTACCAAAAAAAGTAAGAAACTGCAATCAGGTGTGCGTGTGTGCATGCACGTGCACACACACACATTCAACATGAATCTCAGGCTTACCTGGGGATTCTTGAAAAGTGCGTATTTCTCTATACGTTCCACAAACATTAGTTTATTTTGACTATCTCTTGTCCAGTTCAGAAGATTTTCAACTAAATTTTCATGATCTTCAAAGATCCTTTCTGCAGCAATAACAAGACAGCAAGTACATTTGAATCTGCCACATTTTGTGATAGAAACTACTCTGTGGTCCTATCGAGGAGACAAGGCATATATGGAGAGAAAACAGAGTTCAAGGTCTACTAAAATGGGGAAGAAATTTACACTAGGAAACTAAAAAAAACTTAGTCAACATTCAGATGTGCCTGGTTTAATTTTACACATACACTCATCTCTTCAGGCTTATATGAAGTGGGGTTTTTTAACCTGACCAAGCCTACCATTCCACATGAACATAGCAGACGCAAATAACAACATTTCAACTGTTATGAGTACAAATATGAACATTATCACACTTATATGTACTCTGGTCTACACAATCCCTGGAGGGATTCATTAGGCAGCTTTTTCAGTGCAAAAATTGTTTATACACCCCGACTCACTACCTCAATTCATAAAGCATCAAAAAAAGCAATAGACAAGATCAGAGGGAAAACAAAATGCTTCCAAAAAGCAGAACACCCATGGTTAGTGGGGGTATGATAGAAGTCTGAAAACTGACACTGTCTATTTCTTACAACCTATCTTGCTGAATAAATTATGTACTTGCAATATTCCTATTATTAAACATACTATCTAAAATTAAAACACTGTAACTTAGATACTTCATAGATATACTCTGCTCTAACTAAAAACATAAAACCAACCTTGGTCCCTACCAAAAGAAACCCTCCAGAGATGTCTGTGTTACAAACTTGCAGGGTAAAACTGGGCAAAGCATTTCATTCTGCATTCTGGAAACAATATCACTGAGTTCTTCTGAAAGTACGTATAAAGCTCCTGGTTAAAACATTAGATAACAATAAGTGGTCTTCTACTTCAAGTAGCTGTACCTAAATCAGACTCCTCAAAAGCTAGTTAATCAAACATATTTGAAGTAGACCACATAAAATGAAAAGGCGACCAGGAACAACACAAGCTTCATGTCTTTCTCCACAGTACGTTAGCTTAAAGCTTTCACTGCATTTGAATTTCACTTTCAAACTGTGCAATTAATGGACAATCAACTGACAAGACAACATGGTAAAACACACTGTGAAGGTACATAGGTCTTCTGTGTCTCGCTAAAGAAAAATATTATAACAAACTTACTTCCTCCTACATAGGCATTGCCAGAAAAAGTGTTTCAAAAGATGAGCCACTAGCAAAATAACACAATACAATACACAATAGTACATAGGGTGAGGCCTGTGCTGTAATCAGTTTTTCATCTGTTTTTCAAGTTCCAGTATAAAATATATGAATCAAACTGGCTGCATTTTGGATTGTCTTTTTTTAAAAAGCATGTATGGGAAATCTATGAAAAAACTACTTAACAGTTGCCCAATCAAGGAAAGCCAAATGGAAAAATGAGAGGAAACTGAATTCTAACCTCTTGTATCTCTCAGGTTTATCATGTTGTAGTCTGAATTTAAAATTCTAATGATAAAAGATGTTGTTCTTTAGCTTGAAACTCTTTCAATAGAGCAGTAAAATTCTGTCATTCCCAGTACGACACTGAGCCCATTCAGTAGGACATGCATATACCAGCAAAACACACAACAAGAGAGATTTGTTAACCCAGTTTTCATTTCAAAATAATCTTAATTCAGCCACACTGTTAATGTGGATCAATATCAGTTTATCTTTCTGTCTGCAGCCTAGCTCTTTGTTTCTAGCTGAAGTTGAAAATATTTTTCCCAATATTTTTTCCTTTATTGTTTACAGGCTGTATAGTGAATGGAAGTGTCTTATGAAAGCAAATCCAGAATGGGAAAGACCCCTGGTTGAACCTTGAGTCCAAGAACCTGCTACCTACCACATTCAAAGATTTTTCAGTGAAAGAAATATAAAACTATTGCAGCACTAAAAAGGTTATTTATTCATAGTATTCTCATTGGTAAAGTATTACAGAATTACATCTTTGATTTTTATATACCTATTTTGGATTTACATAGAATTTGTGCAAGTTCTTTCTGGTTTCAAAATTGGACCACTTTAAGATTTCATTGATTAGAATTTTAAGGTTTTGAGCCTAGGAAGATGTTATTTTTCATATGAAAGGTAGAAGATTCAAACAATACCTTGTCAACCTACTATGGACTTTTTTGTCTAACAGTAAGCAAAGTTAACATGCTACATTGCCTGAAATAGCAAGGGTTTCACCAAAAGAAAGAGGAAATATTAATTTACATTTTAATTTGAAATCAAAATATTTGGGTTCAGTTCTGGGCTTCTCTTTAGCCAACATGTGAGTTGCTTAACAGCTCTTTGATGTAATTCTTCTCTGATAATGGGGATTAGTAATATTGTTTTTCTATAATTTTTCCCCTTCTTTTCCTTTCAGATACAATATGCTTTGGCTAAATGCACAACTTACATTGTGGTATGTGCAATGCAGTGCAAATAAGCTTTAACTGCCCTTAACACTACTGGCAATATAGTTCTAAAATATTTAACAGAAAAAACCCAAGCATAGCTTTTTGTAATAAGAGCTATTAGGATCAGTATAAGATACTGTTTACACAGAGGAAGATGCACGGTAAGTTTTTCATCCCTCACCTCTTTCTTCTGTGAGGAACACATCAAAACCAAGAGGCTCAGTGACTAGACATCAGTAAAATTCCTGTATCACATCTTAGAATTTAGACATGCTTTTAATATGAATGAAAAAAAAAACATTCCCAGATCATTCTGAAACAAGGTCATTCATAGCTTTATTATCTGAATGAACATTCACTACACGAATGAACAGGATGATGAACATGAGAACAAGAATTTAATCATTCTGAGGACATGTAGACAAGTATTACATCAAAAGATAAGAATTATAAGTTTTTATAATTATTACTTACCCATTTGCAATTCAGAGATGGTTTCTACCAATGACCAGTCTAAACTGTAACCGCAATGTGATTTGTCCATCAGATTGTCTAATACTTGTCTCACTGTCTGCCTCTCATCTACCATCATTGTTTTTGAGCTGTCATCAGACATGTGGACTCTGATCACCAACTGTTAAGCAGAAAATCGGGAAAACAAGAAGGATTAATTTCCCACATTTCAAATAAAACCATGTTTTTTAAGATCTTATTTCTTTATCTAAAATTGTATTAAAATAGCATAAAATATTAAGTTCAATCAAAACAACCCCTCAAAAAAAAAAGCACCATAAATGACGGTTAGATATTTATATCACAGACACTTAACAAGATACTATTCTCCTTCAGTAGAAGAGTTAATGTAAAGGTCTTCCCAATACAGTGACAACGTGCTTTAGTTGTGCCTTAAGGAGGCAAAAAATCCCCCCTACTAAAGTATCCTTTCTGGTTAATAAAGTGTCTTTGTGAAATTTTTTTTCACGTATCTTGGTGGAACAAACATAGAGTTCTGCACAAACTTATATAGAATCAGAATTTTTCAGATTTGCACTTCAAGCTTTCTGCCTGCTTCCTCCTTATTTTCTAAAAATGCTGATTATGTAAACTATATACCTATACTTAATCTTCCTTTTCTGAAGGAGTATGAAGCGTTAGTGAGAAAGAAATCTGCTTTTGTAACACAACGGCTTTTCACAAGCACTTTAAAGAGGTCACTATCTAGAAAGAAAAATGCAGCTATTGTTTTGACCAATCAAAAAAACTTAAGACAATAGATTCTTCTTGCCAATCATTATGCTTTCTTGTTTATACCTTGCTCAGCTGGAAAAGTTAAAACGTACTAGTTGTAAGACACTGGTTGGCTTGTTAATTCTCGTCTTCCAGCCAGGACAGCTTTTCAGCTTTTGATATATAAACACTAAATGTAAAAGGCATTTTAATCTACTGAAAAACCCTGAACATAAGAAGAATGCTAAATTTAAAGGAAACACTTTGTATTCTTTCATAGCGCATTAAGTAATGTCAGTAGACTTTCTCCACTTGGTAACCCTTGCCTGTAGTCTGGAATGCTTGTGCTCCATTTCTCACTAGAAAATCCTACTATGCGTAACGGGAAGTGCTCTGTAAAGAAAACAGAGCCAAATTTTAAATATGTGACTGCTTAAGATACAAAGACAATCTCAGGAGGCTGGACCTTCATTTCAGCTCTGGGTGGAAGTTGACAAAGTCTTCTCAAGGTGCACTGGCTGCAAAATAAGGTATTCCTTAAGAAAAACATGATGTTATTCCATATGCTAGGATTGTCTTAATATGGTCCAGTCTAGATGAGAAAAATACATTATCACTCAAGATCAGAACACTGCAGTGTTCCTGTTTTCTTTAGGGCAGCTTAAGGGTAACAGACACAAATGAGAAGAATTTTGCCTGCATTTTCCAGGTGAATAAGTATAAAATAAAGATCTTATAAACCAGTATATATAAAATTTACCTTTTTCACTTGTGCCTCTTTAATCTTCTCTAACGCAACTCTAATCTTCTCAGCTTTGAGTTTAGCAGCCTGTTCCTCCTAGGGGGACAGAAAACACAGAATTCCAGTTAACACAAATGTCAGTCTCATTTTAGTGGATTTAATTTTGAGGCTGCCATGCTGTAAAATATGAACTGACATGCTGATTTACCCACCTATAAATCCAAACTATTTCTTGGTGATGAAAATGACAATTATTTTTAAGACAAAAAGTGTTACTATATATACCTACAGTTTAGAAATACAACTACCATTATCTGCAAATGAACAAACTACACTATTTTGTATATACACCTTTGGCATTTCTCTGTTCTTCATATTGTAAGTAACCATGTACATTACTACCAAGTATTTTTAGCATATCATGTATTTACAGTCATAGATTTGGACAACACACACTTAACAAGACTGTATGATTGAGTACACCCAACACATTTTTGCATGATCAACATGAAACATAAACAGCACACAGAAAGTATGGAAAACAAATCCTATAAATAAGATTCCACACTATATGCATTATTTTGGAAGACTTATAACTATGAAATCCATTCACAGTAAGTAACTTGAATGCTCCCTTTATTTTTCTAAATCCAGGCTGTATTTCTGCTCACTTTAAATATTTTAAGACACATAAAGCAAACAAGTATTCTTTTCTTTGATGCTCTTCTAAGTAATCTATTTTTGTTACAACTGGAAAGGCATTAAAAATTCAGATAATTCAAATCTATTCTATCTGCGGATACTGAAGAAACCTGTATATTGTAAGACTAGCAATACTTCTTTTTAATTTCTGGAGATTATTGATATTTCTGTTGAAAGTGGATTTGAAAGACACAGCTAAACAAGCAACCACTCTTTTTAAGATGCCATATGCAGGTTCACATTTTAGAAACCTTAAATTGTGGGTGTTCATTGTTACTAACATCTAAAAGCCTCATAATAATTTTTCCATTTCTAGAACAAACATATTAAATAAACAAATCCCCTCCAAAATATTAAATCCCCTTAGAAAAGTTAAGATTTTTCTTAGATCAAAAGTAGCACAGCCCATCACAACACCACTCAGCATGCCATGGACATTTAGTTCTGCATTGCTTTCTTGTATGAATGTAACTTGTGGTTTCTTTACCAAGTGTTTTGATGGTTGCTTTTCTTGTAAAAGTTAAGATTCAGCTAACCTGAAATCCAGAGAGTTTTAAGTTTTTCGCTGTTTAGTGAATTACGACTATTCCCATCAACTGCTAAAGAGTATTCCCTACACTACTTACTGTACTCTTACTTAACAGCTTTTGCTCCCTCACATCTGTGACCATACTATGCACCAGAAAAAAATTCAGCTAAATGGGACAATAGGCTGCCTTGTGAGAAACATAATCCTTTTTAATAAAATAGACCAGTAAGTTGACACAAGCAGAAATAATGTGAGCTTGAAACATTATCTGGGAACTCAATTACCTAGGAACATAGGTTTTTATTAGTCTACAAGGAACTATGACATTTTATTCACCATTATGATAGTATCATGCAGGTTAGAAAGGTTAAATCAAATTAGCAGTCTATTAAAAAAAACCAAATCAAAGTGCCATGATACCTAGATTCATTTAAATGTAAATCACACCTAGAATTCTAAAATATTATTCTTCCTTAACATTAACCATTTCAATCTGTAGAAATAAATTATTACTAAAAAACAAGGTTTAAAACACTTGTAATTTTCTAAAAGTGATGCTAGGCACTTGTGCATTATGAAATCAGCAAAATACTTTTTTTATTTTATCACACATTTGGAGAAACTGTAATTTATGGTTTTAGAAAGCTGCTCATTAAACCAACCATAAACCTTTATTGCTGTACAAAGGTTGACAGCACATTTAGTTTTGCTCTTCGCTAAAGTCAAGCAGCACAATTTTCCACCCCATTTCACTGTACACCTGTGCAACGCAACCATCTATAACAAACCACAGCAGGAGGGCTTTACAGCCACAGCGCGCAGGCATACGCAGCAACAAGCAAGCGTGCAACAAGGAATCAGCTGGGGGCCGCTCATATAGCTGTACCAACACAGCTAAAATATCTTTGTTAATCTCAATGTTTATAATCTCTTATTCCACAAAATACTTTAAAAAATGAATAAATATGTAGATCAAAAAAGGTTTTGAGGATTTACTATTTTAACACCTATCAATTACTTTTCATTTCCCACTCATTTTTAGTGTGGGTCCAGAGATCAGGATTTCTTATACTTTACTAGAGTTTAACAAAGTCAGTTTAATTTTAAACAAAATCCCAGAATTATAAAAATTATAAAAAATAAGAACCAGTTTCAAGCAACAACAATTTATAAAAAGAGGTCTGAATTTACTTACTGAAAATGCACGGAGGAAATTAAATCAAGAATTAGAAATTTCTGAAAGCACATAGTAGTCAAGGATTTTAAGTTATTCAAGTTTTGCTTTAGAGTTAGTCCTCAGGACATGTTGCATCATTGCTGATGTGATAAACATTTCACTGGAACTGGAGGAGTAACTATATATTTTGATTACTTAACAAAATAATTGAATAGCTACAGAATTCTTCAAAACTCACAACAATTTATTCTGTTTCTCTCCTGGTTAGGCATTAGAATGGGTTCCCAAGGGAGGTGGTGGAGTCACCATCCCTAGGGGTGTTTAAAGAAAGGTTAGATGTGGTACTTAGGGACATAGTTTAGCAGGCAATATAGATGGTAGGGGGACAGTTGGACTGGATGATCTTGGAGGTCTCTTCCAGCCTTAATGATTCTACGATTCTAATGGCACAAGAAAACAGCCATCCACATCCGTTCATCGTCAAAGCCACTCCAAAACTGCCCGCAGACGCAAACACAGGCTCCCTCCTCCTCCATACATGGAACCAAGGCAACTCCTCAATGGGAGGAAGCACGTACAATCCATCAGCTTGTACTGAGCTAACAACGTTTTTCATTGCACATGGAGAAAGGTGACAGTTGGCAAAAATACCTGCCTGCAACTGTAAAATATTCAATATCACAAACTAACAAGGCCAGTACATAGAGTTCAATCACATTTCACTTAAGATATGTATTTCCCCTTTGGTAGTAAATCCTTCTAGTAACAGCGACGCAAGTTAAGTTGCCAAAGGGTCATGAACATGCATATAAATGGCAGGACTGCTGCTGCCCCGGTCATGCTTTCAGAAGTGGCACATATCAACATAAACCCCGATATGGCTGATACACCTGCCTTCCCTGCACAGCGTTACTTCTCAGCTATAACAGTCAGAGCACTGCTGTGGCCACACAGACAAATCAGTCAGGGAGTTGATCTTGTTGAAAATTAATACAGCAGAAAGATTCAGGAGAATCCACTCCTCAATAACACTACCTTTATGGGCACATACGTGCTATGGAAAAGCATAACAGAGATATCCACATACATTAATGACTTTTCTTTGTATTTTTAGATCAGAACATAGTTTTCAATAATTTTCAATAATTTTAGCCAATAGTGGAATATTGGAAAGAATAACTCCAAAAAATCGAAAGTTAAGATTTTCTTAATACAATCAGTCTCCTGCCCCAGTTTCCAGTTAAATGTGCAGTCAAAGATATTCCAGCTGGTTTTTAACGTTAAATATGCAAGATGTGTACTATGACAGAGCTGATCTTGCACAAATGACCTTATGCCTCACATTTCTAGGTTAGGGTTTTATTTTTTGTTTCATTGTACATTTTAGAAGTGTCATTAACTGATGTCTTTTGCGGAGATCACAGGCAGAATGGAAAAAAGGAGGGGGGGGAATCACTTAAAGGTTACAGTATTTAGGAAAGTTAATAATTAAATGATAAGAGGTAAATAACAAAGTCCACATTTCAATTAAGTTAGCAGGGTAGATACACAGATCACCAGATGCATAAAAGAAGAAATTTCTTTTATATTTAATATTTGAAATTTTTCTCTGAAGTCTTTCTTTAAATGCAGGTAAGAAGATAACTAAATATACAAGTAGCATTGACTTCTAAAGAACTAGAAGCAGGTATCCACTGTTTGTTTTCCCAGCTACAATCTAGCCTCAGGTAGAAAGGCAACTGCCTGTTTTGCAAGGACTCTCCCTCCTGCAGAGTTTTTATTGAAACAGAGGTTCCTGTTGCTTGAGAACACTGTATTAAAATCTCTAATTTGTACTTAATTCCCCAAAATTTCAAGACATCTTTATTAGCCCCATGTTTAATGTGTACGAATGAGAACATTAATCACATTAATGAAGTGTTTTCTGTTGGTTCTTTTAATTTATTTTTTAAAAAAAAGAAACACTAGAACAAGTTTGTATGTGATCAGCACTGGAAGGGGAATGTTGAATAAGTGAATATTAACAGCAGTTCTTCTGTATTTCTTCATAAACTCAATAGGACAGGCAGAACTCCCCTAAAAAACAGTGTGTGGCAATGGCAGCACAGTCCATTTATTGACAGTGAACTTATATTTACAATAGTAGTTCACAACCATTCTCAACACATATGTTTTATTGCATTTCCTCTCAATTTAACCCACAATAACCTCTCTTTCAAAACTGACTAAATGTGAGTGTACAGCAACGTTTTTCTTGGTGAGGGGTCCATCCTCCCTAATGTAGACTCATCCCACATTTCCTCCTTCTTCCTTCCCAACTCTCTAGAGTTTTTTATACCTCTGGCACATTCCAGAGTTATTGTCACCAGATTGTATTATGTTAATACATATGGAAATGCATGAGAAGCAGTAGAATTGTTTTGGGGGGTGTATCTGAGAATTATTCACCTGAAAAAGTTTTTAAATATTACAATGACGGTACACTGGGGTAGTGCCATATTTTTCCTTTGTTCTACTTCTGTGCACCATTCACAAACTTTCTGCTATTAGAAGCCTTACTCTAACATAGAAGATGACTTCTAAATGGAAATTGGAAAGCAGCAGTCACATTTTAAATGCATCTCAAAGTGGTACTGTCCCTTGTCACAAGTTCCTACAGAAAGTACCTTTTCGTCCAGAGTCTATTAGTGCAAAGGAGGGCCAAGAGGTGGATGGCAGTGGCTTATGAACTAAATGCATAATGGTATCTGCAAATCTCTCCAGAATATTCCTTATGTTTGATCAAAATCACCCAGTACTTTAAGCTTTTCAAACTGTCCCCACTGATCTTGGGCCATACTACAACAATATATACTATTTGGCAAAGCGTTAATCCTACAAGTGTGATGACAAGGAAATTTTCACACACAAACCTCCCACTGCTACTTTTTATTGAAAAGAACCACTGTGCCACTTTAACAAAATGAGCATTTCATTTGCTTGTAATATCATAAAACCAACTGGTTGGAAAGAAAACTGTGATGCTAGTGTCTATCTCAAACTGAAGCTGAGGAATGTAGGATGGAAAACAGATATCTCAGCTACCTCAGAGGATGACGAAAAGCAAGAGTTGAGTTTGTCCATATCAGAAAAAAATGTGGATGTCCCTATCTCTGGGAAACCTGTTTTTCCCAATTTGCACAGAATGGCTGAGGTCATCTTGTCCAAGATGCCTCCTCAAGCTGAGTCACCTAGAGCCAGGTGCCCAGGACCATGTCCAGATGGCTTCCAGAGTATGTCCAAGGATGGCAACTCCAAAATCTTTCTGGGCAACCGGTGGCAGTGCTCCATTACCCTCACTGTAAAAAAGGGTTTCTGGATGTTCAGAGCAAGCCTCCTGTGTTTCAGCTTGTGCACATTGCCTCTGGTCCCGTCACTGGGCACAACTGAAAACAGCCTGGCTCCATCCTGTCTTCATTATACCCTCCCTTCAGATATTTTTACACATGTGTGAAATTCCCCAGCCCTCCTCTTTGTCAAGCTGAACAGTCCCCAGCTCTCTCAGTCTCTGCTCACAAGAGAGATGCTCCAGTCCATATGTCATCTTCATATCCCTTCGCTGAACTCTTTGCAGTAGCTCTGCATCCTTCTCGTACTGGGGAGCCCAGAACTGGACATACTACTCCAAGTATGGCTGCCTCAGTGCTGAGTAGAGGAGAAGGATCACCTCTACCGAACTGCTGGCAACACTCCTCCCAATACAACCTGAGATACCATTGGCCTTCTTTGCTGCAAGGGCACACTGGTGGCTCATGGTCAATGTGGTGCCCACCAGAACCCCCAGATCCTATTCTGCTGAACTCCTCTCCAGCTGGGTGGTCTCCAGTACGGACTGGTGCACGGCATTGTTCCTTGCCAGGCACGGAACTTTACACTTCCCTCTGTTGAACTTTGTGAGGTTAAATTTTGTGAGGTTCCTGTCAGCCCATTTCTCCAGCTTGTCGAGGTCCCTCTGGATGGCAGCATGACCCACTGGGCATCACGGACACTCCTCCCAGTTTGGTGTCATTAGCAAACTTGCCAAGGGTATGCTCTGCCCCATCATCCAGATCAGTGACAAAGACGTTAGAGAGGACTGGACCTCATATTGACCCCTAAGGTACACCGCTAGTTAATTCCCTTCAACTAGACTTGGTGCCATTGATCACCACCTTCTGGGCCCAGCCATTCAGCCAGTTTTCAGCCCACCTCAATGTCCGCCTATCCAGCCCATACATCAATAGTTTATCTACGAGCGTTAGCTTGTCTGTAAGGTTAGGATGGAGTGAAATAGAGTACCTAGAGAGTCCATTGGAGTGGTGCTGGAATTGGGCAGTCAAGGGCAAGAGATCAGTGCTGAGGAATAGGTTTTGGCATGGGACAGAAGTGGGGGACTTAGTCTAAGCCTGAGCCAGAAATTAGGGTTAGCGTTTACCCTGTCACCCAGATCATTAATGAAGATGTTGAAACGTATTGGGCCCACTATTGACCTCTGGAGTGCACCACTGGTTAATGGTCTCCAACTAGATTCTGTGCCATTTTGAAGGTGTGCTTCAAGGTATGGGAGAATATAATCTTCTTCAGCAGGGACATACCTTCTGCTGTCACCCTGAAAGAATACTCAAAGTAGATTTGGCAAAGCTAGTAGCAATGAAGAAAAAAACCTAAATGCATTTGCAAGAAATTTCACTGGCTCTTTACCCCTTGAAGCATCCATCTACACTAGATTATCTTCCTGTTTGCTTCTGAATAGGACCTGTCTGGTAACAGCTCTAGGCCAGGTTTCTCCTGGGGCTACCTAAGACAAATAATTATAAGATAAAAGGTACTAGATCTAGGACCAGGAAAAAGCAAGAAAGGAGAGACAAAAAAAACCCTAAACAAGAAAACCCCACACACAACCAGTAAAACAACCAGGAGGGAGAATAGGCCTTAGAAACCATGGTAAGGAAGTCTGAGTAGAAAGACTGCTACAACATAACAGATGAGGCACTAAGAGTGACTGGTAATGAGTTTTAGCGGGACAAAAAGCTTGACTGATATGCAGAACAGGGCAGAAACACAGATTCGAGAACACAGACTGTTTGTCTAACAATGTATCCACAGTAACTTCTTATAATTCATTCCAAGACAAAGGTGACATTAAAATTACAGAGGAACATCACAATAATCACAGTGGATTAGTACAAAGCAGCTTGTTGAATAAAAATTTTATATCATAATTTCCAGTGTCGCACAAAACCCTGCTACTAACCACCTACATCCTTTCTGTGGTTTCCAGCTGTGGCCATCATAACTTCCTCAAAAACTGACTGTAGGAGGCCCGAGTTTTCAGATCGTGCTTACATTCTTTGCAGATTAAAAATCAATTGTTGTATTTTTAAACTGCATTAAAAAATGTCAAACAGATGCTTTATTCAAGAATGAGGACATCTGAATCAGATTGACCTAAGATGCATGAAGCTAACTTCACAACTGATTTATTCAAAGCTCTGAAGGGATTACAGTGTGCAAGCAACCAAAAATCTACAAACCAGGGGAATCAACATTCATAAGAATAATATTTGCCTTTCAGGTCAAAAAGAAAAGAAAAATGAAATACTAGATATTTGGGAAACGAAGGCACGACATGATTGCTTTTCTCCAGATGCTGACATACATATCTGAAGCATGACATCATTAAACCACCATCATCTGGCTTCCTGAATGTAATTTCAGCTTCACGTGCATCAGAATGGTAGAAGAAATGGTAACTTCAAAATCCAACACGTTACATTCCTATTTCCTATTTTCATGTCTTAAACTGGGATATATTTGAACCCTGAATACTCTCTCAAAATTATTTGCATGTGCTCTATATTTCCTAGCCAGAAGCTCAGTTTTCAGTATTCATTTGATGGCTTAATTCCAACTCTATAGGGAAACAAGCTTGCAAATTTGACATTAAAGATACATTGCTTTAATTTCATTATTCACTAACTTCACTGATACGCTTTCACTTCTTTCCGTTTTCAAAAAGAGTTTGAATGCTGTATGAACAATAATGCATGGAATTACATTTAAAAATTGAGACCACCACAATTAATATACCATTTTCTGTGCTGAGATCTGCCCTATGCTGCAACAGGAAATGTGTTTGTGCATGGTTGTAACACAAAAGGAATCTAGTCCATGACTAGAATTTTTACAATTAGTTATATTACCAGAGGACAAAAATGGTATTATCATTCCCCCAAAATGCCTCTAGTCTCAATATGAGGTAGACAGATGGAAGAAGGGTAAGAATAGAAGAGACAATAAGAAATAGTTGACACACCAGAGACACCAGCATAGAGTTGCATCATGATCCTACAGTTAACTGATCTTGCTACCATTGCAGGGAAAATCCCCGTTTCTTGGGACTGCTTCTCTCATACTGGGGCTTATCTAATGTTACAGCAAACTGAGGAGATCTAAGCAGCAAAGTGGACTTTCATTTCATCATTTTACTGAAGACACTTCTCTCTGCAGGAGGCCAGAAGAGAACCAATAAGTATCCATACCAGGACTGTGTGCTCAGTAATCAGTATAGGGTACTGCTGTACTGAGACAGGCCTAAGCATTCTTCTCAGAACATCAGCAAGCTCACCATAAGCACCCGACTCAAAGTGCTACAAAGTCTAATAAGCCAAGACAAAGATTTATAAATCCAAACATTTAACTATCAGGATCACTGATATGAGGTAGTTTGTGGTCCTATGACACAATGGACTTAATATGCCTTTTTTGTTTGTTTGTTTTTTAACTGAAGTTCCATATGCTAATCAACACTCATCCCATATACAAATAACCAGAAGGGAGAATATGATAACACATGGAGATGATAGAGAGAAAATTATGGTTTCTGCTTGTGCCACAGCCACTGTTAATCTATTTGCACTCAAGCAAGGTTTGCTGGCTGTTTGCTTTGTTGGAGGTACAGGGTGAAGGAGCTGGTGGGGGAAGAAGGAAAGAGGTATAGACTTACATTTTAAGCAAAACAATCACAAGAGCAGAGAAATACTTGGTTTTGGATGTCTATACTCCTCTAGAAGACAGCCTGAAAATTTGTTGTCAAGATGCATGATGAGCATTTTTGAGGAGAATGTTAATGAATTTAAGAAAAAGCAGTAAACCAGTTCTAAACTTTTACTGGAAAACAGACTACTTATGCCCAAACATTACCTTATTCTTTTGAAGTCACCAAGGTACATTTTATTACTTCAGGCTTGCCTCAGGTTTCTTCTCTAGAGTGTCTATTTTAGAAAAATAACCCAAGCAGTGGTTTGCAGTAGGTAGTAGCATCAGACATATCTGACACCTCAGCTACTCAACATTGAAAGTTTTCTCAACTATGTGAAGCTGTATGTTCCTCATCCCAGGCTGTGTTTTCAAGGAGATTTATAGCTTGCACCAATCCCTCCTACTCCAGTTTCAAAAGGAAATATGTGCAGAAAATGTAATTCTTAAATTGAACGGTAATTTGGGCTCTCTTAGTACATCTCTGATCTCTTTCCTATAAAGAAAATTGATTTGTAGGCAGGATTTGTATACACCTGGCTCATTAGACTACTGTCTTGCTAAGATATTCTCCTCACATTATATCAAGACAGCATTCAAAATGTTAAATGTTTAACAAAAAATCCCATTACTTACTACTACTCATCTTCAATACAAGAGAACTTATTTTAAGGTTTTACTACATTTACTACTGCATTTAACAGTAATGAATACTCCCACATATTTTCCACAGTTGTGATTCTTTTTTTTAAACTAGTGAATGGGAATAGGAATAAAAGAACTTATAGCTCAGTACATTTTCTTTTCAGCTAAGGCATTTTACCTGGTGACACAGCTATTAAGTATTTGCCAGAACTTGAACACTTTGATAAACGTGAAGAAATGAACAATAAAATTCAACCTTTAAAAGCATCTTGGACAATCAGGAAAATCATGTGAGTAAACACACAAGTTCTTGGAAAGGGCAGGGGTGGGAGGAGCACTGCACACACCAAAAGCATTCTTTCTACATAGAAATAGTCACATACAGGTGGAAAGAAGAAGCATCACCTTGGTCAGCAAATGAGAAGGCTTTCCTGCAATGTTTCTCAGAAGGAGGGAGGTTTCCCTGTCCAAATAGGAGTGCTTGTGCAGAAAGAAAGAGAAAGAACATAAGTCAAAAGAAGTCAGTATAGCAATTTTATAGTGTCTTGATTACAGAAGATAAAGTAGAGTTTAAGGAAAAACTTACCTGCCACTGGTTTCTTTTCTGCAAGAGACAACTTATTTTTAAACACATTTAGAACTATAAAAGTAAGAAAACATGCACTTACAATGCTTTTTAAAATCCTGTCCAGTCATCTAAAATTGAACATTCTACTTCTGTTATGCAAATATATGCAAGCATAAAGCCACTAAAAACTGGTCATCCTAGAGACAAAAGTAAAAGGTAGGCTCCAGCCTAAGCTCCACCTGGTATTTGGCCACTAGACACAGGTTATGCTACAGACTGAATAAAGATTTTTTCAGCCTATTGATTAATTACCATCTGTGTCTACATCACACTTCTTAGAAGCACAGCAGTACTGCCTAGTGATACATTTTTCACATCTCAAGCACACACTAATGAGAGCATTGTGATGCAGGACATGGCATAATTAAAAGGTCTTGTGTGTTGTTTACATGCAGAATTCTCAGATTAGACTTCCTGGTGCACAGAATCATATCATTTGGGACCAATGAACTAATACATTCTGCTTTTTCTACATACAGAGGATTTCTAACAACTTCAATGATACTTATGAAAGTCTATCATTTAAAGAACAGTTCATTTACTTCACCTGAGCAAGCTGAGGTGATGCTAACATTGCTGATAAATAATACAGCTTTGCTTAACTTGAAGGCAGACTGATCCTCTTTTTATGATTTCTGCTAGGTGCATTCTTACTCTGAATTGTATCATTTCCCACACAGAAGCTCTAACTTCACACTGTCAGTTTAGAATGGTCTCATTACAACATACTACTACAGAACTTCTGGAATAAATTGGTTGGCTCAATCCAAAGCTCAAAAATATACATAAAAATCTAAAGACAAGTTCAAGGAAATTCTTTAAAATAGAGAGTTTCTTGACAGAGTTCTTGTCAGACATCATGGACTCCAATTAATATGGATCACTTTTTCTTGGTGAATGGAGCACTGCAGTAGAAATAACATTACAATGTACCTTTGCAGCCTCTTCTTTAGGGTTTAGCCACTTTCTCAGCCTATCAGTCAATGATAGTGTCAGGATAAAGAGGAGATACTGAATCTCTCCTTAAAGGAAACATTATTTGCTGGAGCATATTTCTCCTACAGATAAGCTCAAGACAGATTGTTTAACCTTCTTCCAAGCATTGGTCATTTTGACTGTTGCCATCTTGCATTTAAGTACAGTGAAACTTTCCTCCACTAAGGAATTTTTTCTTCTATCCAGATAGGGGAATGTCATATATTTCTTACAAAATAATAACCACTGAGGACTTTGCTGATACTGCTTTCCAGATGTGCATCAAAATATGAAAACAGATAACCACAGGAAAGTTACTCTGGAAATCAAGAATGATGATATCTCATGGACACAGGTGTTGGTCAGTAAAATGTGAAATAACAGTATGATGACAGCTACCTATGTGAATTTGAGCTGTAAAGACATGTCTAGAAACAGGAAGGCAACAGCTTTTTGCCAGGTACCTTCTGTGCATGGCTCCTTGCTACTGCCATAACACATTCTGCAGTACTGCAGATACTCAAAAGTTAGAATGAGCAGAAATAGCAAACCAACAGGAAAGGCCAAGGTCTGGGAATTATAGCTTGGCTACACAATATCTATATGCATATAACATTTTTTAAGTATTTTTGCACAAACTATTAGAGAAAGAAAAAAATTAAGTTTCATTTAGAACAATGTGTTACTCTTTCACAACATACAGTTTTAAAGCATTTATTCTATTTCAAAGGAAAAACTCCATCTCAAACATCAAACTTTGATGTGAAGAGATGTTACCCTTTAATACAGGCTCCTAGGAATATTTCATTGTTCAGGGGAAGATAAATGCTTTTTCTTAAGATACTACAATCACACTGGACCACAGAGAGGATCTAAATAGCCCACTCCTCTCTACTTCCGGAGTTCAAAGATATATCAAAGCTCTGACAATATAAATGCCTGATCTTTCCAAATAAATTAACCTACTTTTCTGCCCCAAACACTTTCCCAAACTAAAAATAATACCAATGAAATATAGGAAAGCAAAACACGAATTACTCTTAGGTAGACATTTGTAGTCTTCCACCATGAAAAGCACCTCTCCTCCTTCTACCTGCTCCCATCACAACAATGAGAACTCATGCCTTGGCAACAAAGTCATCTCTAACCCAGTGCATAGCCTTAGGTTCATTTAGGATATAAAACCAATTCCAGTTACACGAAGTAGTACATCCTGTCTCCTCCACCCTACCAATACATATATATGAAGTTATGTAAGAGCTAGAACGTAGGAGTGTTGGAAGCCTATTTAATTGCTGCATTCACTAAAATACTCTTGTTATTCAACATGAATGACACAGAGTCAAAGACTTGATTCCTAATTTAACAAATTCTTTGAAAGATATATACTTCTAGGCCAGCACTTAACTAAAGGTGCAAACCCAAACAGTATGGACTGTGCACACGTTATAAAGGTAGCTGTAATTCTTTACTTCTACTAAAAGGTTTTTAAAAGTTGTATTTTTTATGTATAGGATAACTTTCTCAGTAAAATCCAGCCAGTTACAGCCAAAGCTTTTCATAAGCTTTTGTATAAAATGACTAATGCAAATGCAGTGCAAACGAAAGCTTCCCAAAGTTATTAAGTGATTTTTTTTCTATGCATAGTGGAAATAATCATTAGATGTTAAAATTTTCTACTAAAAGGGGATCTACAAAATCACTCTGACAACAACAACAACAAAATTTAAACCAACACATACTTTGATATTTTAAATTATGAAAGCCAGACTCCACTTAGGCTTCCCAGTTAATCTAACACCACCACCGTTCAGGCAGAACTCAAAATATCACAGACTGGTGAGCATCCAGGAAGGGAAATGTGATAGGGCTTTAAAAGGATTCTTAAAAGGCAGTAAGAAATTGTTTTTCCTTGTCACATCATCAAATCATGTAATTTGCACTTCCACAGAAACCCGTTGATATGAACTGTGCTACAAAACTTTACACCACCACCACTGGACAGGCTGAAACACTAGTCATGTCCTCAAATTAGTTTGCTTATAATCTTCAGAAGATACTCCTTCTTCCCTAAAAAAAACAAATATGAAGCCTACCATCAGGTATTGAATACGCCTGTAACTTCTTTTCATGCCAAAGTCACTTCTTTTGTGGACAATTTTTACACAATACATAAAAAGCTATTCAATTATATTTTAGTGCTTCCTCATAATAAGAAGCAGACTTTGAACTAAATTTTAGAAATTCAATTTACTTCAGAAGACCTTGATAGAGGAAAAAATAGCAAAAACTATCAAAGAATATGAAAATTATGTGTATAAGCAGAAACTGCAATGATGACTGCTTTGGACTGTTTTCTACCATAACTCCCAGCAACAGTTACTCCAAGTCACTGAAAACTATGGATAACATCATCATCATCCTCAAAATACTAAAAAAAAAAATACTGGTCAGAACATTAATATTCTATGAAACAAAATTTATACCTTTCTCAAGAGATGACAAAACAGTTGTTCACAAAAGGATAAAGTACAGAAATATTTTTACATTAAAAATGGAGTGCAATTTTCAAAATATCAGAACTAACAAAAAAGCATATAAATAAACCTACTAATGTCTCCATAACAAACTTTAGCTGGTGTGGATAATCACAATATAAAAAACTAGATCTGAGTAAAATTAACAAGTTCTAGATGCTGTTAGGATAAGAAATTTAAGTAGTTTTCATGTGTAGTTTGTTCAGCAAAGACAGCTAGCCTTGACATTTATAAAGAAGTTGAATATAGTCCCAAATTACGCTTTGGAATTGAAAGATTTCCTATATCCTTTCTTTGAAGGCAGGAATGTAATATCCATGATCTTCAGCCCTAAATACCAGAAATTCATGGATCAGCTGTTGAATATTGCTTTTTACAGTGTTTTCACAATACTCCTCTTAAATACAAAGTAGCTACTTATGTCAGAAAGTTTTTTCACTGTTGAAACATTTTTATATTCATTGCCAATCCTACGTCTACAAAACATGTTTGCTAAACACGATAGAACACATGGACTACCAGGAAAATGAAAACACCTTTCAGATTTTCAGAATGTAATTGGTTTCACTATACTAAACAACAAGTAATCCTCTACATTTTCTCCCCTATTACCCTTTTCAGTTCCTTTATTAAAAGTTCAGTGGGTTGTTTTAACTCTTCAGGTTCTGTGGTCTTAGGATGAAAACCAGTTTAAAAAACAAAACCAAAACCAAACAAAAAGGCAAACTGAAATGATTTCTAAACTGACACTGAATTACTGAGCATATTAGAATTACTTTTGCAGACAGTCACTGATGGGTGGATTTTAAGATGTAAGCTCCTATCAGAACAGGTGATAAACTGAGCTGTCTAGCCAGCTTCTGAGGGGCTCAGAATACATACAGGCAGGGTTTAAAAACAGTATCAAAGGTACCAAATGTGTTCTTCACACTGTCAATTTACAAACAATAAAAACTGGGTGGGGAAAGCGTAAGAAAGTGTAAGAAAAAGTGAGCTGGCAATATCTAAGGTATTTTATGTTATGTTCTAGTGCCTTAATATGTTAAATAGAAAAAAAAATTCTTTCTGGTTAAATATTATCTGCAGGTTCAAAGACATCATTCACTCAAGTTATGTACAACAGAATAATTTACCTCACTGCATCAAAAGAAAAAAGATAACAACAAGACACTGAGGACTTGTGTACATAAATATCTTGCCACATTTCTTGCAAAGCATTAGCAATTTAATGTTAACACACACATCTAATTAAACCAGCTGGTGGCACTCTTGTGCCACTATTTTGGATTTAATATGACAATTGAGAAACACTACAAAAATCTTTTAAAAGCCTCCTTCTGTCCCTAAGAAACAAACTAAAATGAGGGAAACTAAGAAAACAGCATCCAATAGAGGCTATAGGCTTGCAAAACTTTGTTGAAAAGATGACTACTATAGCTTGCATTTCAACTACATCAGTACATTGAATTCTTTAGAATCCACTTTAAAGAATTAGAATCCTCTATTTTCAAAAGAGAACTCAAACACAGTTGTTTAAACATAATTTTTGTAATATTGTCCCAAAGGGGGACAAAGAGGGGAAAGGAGAAACAAATTTTTTCTTTGCAAGCTCTTTGAGATTATGTATTTATATGGTATATACAAGAATACACAACATAAAATGATTAACATCTAATTAAAAAAAAAAAATCTATTTTCTTCTTTCCCTTTGCAATAGGGGTGGTTTAGCCTGGAGAAAAGGAGGCTCATGGAAGACTCTATCACTTCTTACAACTACCTTAAAGGAGGTTGTAGCAAGGTGGGTGACAGTCTCTTTTCCCAAGTAAGAAGTGGTAGTACAAGAGGAAACGGCCTCAAGTTGTGCCAGGAGAAGTTTACACTGGATATTGGGAAAAATTTCTTCACTGAAAGGGTTATCAACCACTGGAACAGGCTGCCCAGGAATTGGTTGAGTTCTCATCCCTGGAGGTATTTAAAAGATATGTAGATGTGGTGCTTAGGGACACGGTTTAGTGGTGGACTTGGCAGTGTTAGGTTTATGATTGGACTTTACGATCTGAAAGGTCTTTTCCAACCTAAACGAGTCTATGATGCTACTCTATTCTATGATTTTATGACTAAGGAGCAATCATGCTTCAGAAAAAAGGTTACGTGTATTTTAAGTAGCCTTGCCCAACTAGTAACTAGAAAATAGGCAACGATCAACTTAAAGAAGACTAAAAGGCTTGACTGTAATTATATACAAGGTTACCTTAATGCANAACACATGGACTACCAGGAAAATGAAAACACCTTTCAGATTTTCAGAATGTAATTGGTTTCACTATACTAAACAACAAGTAATCCTCTACATTTTCTCCCCTATTACCCTTTTCAGTTCCTTTATTAAAAGTTCAGTGGGTTGTTTTAACTCTTCAGGTTCTGTGGTCTTAGGATGAAAACCAGTTTAAAAAACAAAACCAAAACCAAACAAAAAGGCAAACTGAAATGATTTCTAAACTGACACTGAATTACTGAGCATATTAGAATTACTTTTGCAGACAGTCACTGATGGGTGGATTTTAAGATGTAAGCTCCTATCAGAACAGGTGATAAACTGAGCTGTCTAGCCAGCTTCTGAGGGGCTCAGAATACATACAGGCAGGGTTTAAAAACAGTATCAAAGGTACCAAATGTGTTCTTCACACTGTCAATTTACAAACAATAAAAACTGGGTGGGGAAAGCGTAAGAAAGTGTAAGAAAAAGTGAGCTGGCAATATCTAAGGTATTTTATGTTATGTTCTAGTGCCTTAATATGTTAAATAGAAAAAAAAATTCTTTCTGGTTAAATATTATCTGCAGGTTCAAAGACATCATTCACTCAAGTTATGTACAACAGAATAATTTACCTCACTGCATCAAAAGAAAAAAGATAACAACAAGACACTGAGGACTTGTGTACATAAATATCTTGCCACATTTCTTGCAAAGCATTAGCAATTTAATGTTAACACACACATCTAATTAAACCAGCTGGTGGCACTCTTGTGCCACTATTTTGGATTTAATATGACAATTGAGAAACACTACAAAAATCTTTTAAAAGCCTCCTTCTGTCCCTAAGAAACAAACTAAAATGAGGGAAACTAAGAAAACAGCATCCAATAGAGGCTATAGGCTTGCAAAACTTTGTTGAAAAGATGACTACTATAGCTTGCATTTCAACTACATCAGTACATTGAATTCTTTAGAATCCACTTTAAAGAATTAGAATCCTCTATTTTCAAAAGAGAACTCAAACACAGTTGTTTAAACATAATTTTTGTAATATTGTCCCAAAGGGGGACAAAGAGGGGAAAGGAGAAACAAATTTTTTCTTTGCAAGCTCTTTGAGATTATGTATTTATATGGTATATACAAGAATACACAACATAAAATGATTAACATCTAATTAAAAAAAAAAAATCTATTTTCTTCTTTCCCTTTGCAATAGGGGTGGTTTAGCCTGGAGAAAAGGAGGCTCATGGAAGACTCTATCACTTCTTACAACTACCTTAAAGGAGGTTGTAGCAAGGTGGGTGACAGTCTCTTTTCCCAAGTAAGAAGTGGTAGTACAAGAGGAAACGGCCTCAAGTTGTGCCAGGAGAAGTTTACACTGGATATTGGGAAAAATTTCTTCACTGAAAGGGTTATCAACCACTGGAACAGGCTGCCCAGGAATTGGTTGAGTTCTCATCCCTGGAGGTATTTAAAAGATATGTAGATGTGGTGCTTAGGGACACGGTTTAGTGGTGGACTTGGCAGTGTTAGGTTTATGATTGGACTTTACGATCTGAAAGGTCTTTTCCAACCTAAACGAGTCTATGATGCTACTCTATTCTATGATTTTATGACTAAGGAGCAATCATGCTTCAGAAAAAAGGTTACGTGTATTTTAAGTAGCCTTGCCCAACTAGTAACTAGAAAATAGGCAACGATCAACTTAAAGAAGACTAAAAGGCTTGACTGTAATTATATACAAGGTTACCTTAATGCACTGTTGGGATACTAATGCATGGAACTCAAGTCACTGACATGATTTTTCTATTGCAGGCAAATTGACACAACTATTGACATAAAGAGAAGCCATATAAGCATGTCATAATAACTTACAGCCACCAATTCAGCTTCCTCTTCTGGAAAGTTAATGGGATGCTTGGACTGATTGATGGAATGTCCCATAAAAACAGTAAAAATGTAGGAAAATAGGGAAAGAAGGATGCAAAAGGGGAAGAGGGGAAAGGAAGGGAGGGAAGAGAAAGAAAGGCTTTATTATAGGTCGGAAGAGAGAAGAAAGCAGCAGTGATGACAATTAAATAACGGAAACAAAACTAAATTAAGAAGTTGCAGTGTCTGTCATACAAATTTTTTACAGACAAATGATCAATGACTTGAAGACCAGAGGAGATTCAGGCTCTCTCCTATGGGAAGCGAAAAGGAGACAGGATACTGGCATGTTTTTGAACACAGTAAGAGGGGAATAATCTCAGATAAAAGCACTGCAGTAAAACATCTGCAGGCACACACAATTCTTCTACCTCTGTTGAAACAAGTCAGAATTATAAACCCAGGTTACATTATCTTTGCACAAACACTTGCTCACTAAGCCAGTAATCGGGAATTAAATTCTCTAAATACTACAAACAGAAAAAAAACGTACTGTCACTTTACACAGCTTATCTGCTTCCCATGACAGTTCCTCCATACCAGTAAATAAGTAATATAATACACTCTGGTGACAATTACTAAGTACCTATAATAAGAATGTCCATTTAGTAGAGATTTATCTTATTTCCAGTTGGTCATACTATTTTAGATCTCTGACCCATCCTCATAGTGTAATTTCAGTTAAAAGAAATGAAGACAAAGCATTTCTGTATTTCCATAATCTTCAGCAAGGAAAGGAAAACGCCCAAACAAACCCACAGCTGTGGCTCAGGAGTGTTCATGGTCGTGACAAGCCTCTTAGTGTGAAGTTGTTAAGGGATAAAAAAAATAATAATATGCTACTAAAAACCAGAGTGTCTAAGATTTCCACTGTGTCATCCAGTGCTTACTCTTTTTCCTTCAGAAGTATTTGTTTCAGGCATTTTAATTTTGGTAACTGAGTTACACAGTTAAGGTTTGACAGATGCAGAAGAATCTACAATTTATTCTTATCAAAACCTCAGAAAATGAAAATGGACACTTAGAAACCGAACCAGTAACATTAGGTAATGGAGCTGCCTGATACTTCCATATACAAGATGTGTTTTCGGTTGCTAATAAAAATTTTCCCAAGCTATAATCATCAAGACAGAAATATTTTGTCTAATGTAAATAACTAGTAATCATCCTATAATAGTAATCCATGATGGAAAATTTCTACGAGAGGAAAGGAAGGTGCATCTCACTTAAAATACAGACATTTTTAAAGACCTCTGCATATCTGACCAGGAAATAGCTTATTGGCAGGGGCATCCTCAAAGACTTGCTTTGTGCTGTCCCACAGAACTTACCCAAATTTGTCTGAGCATCAACCTTTAGAATTACAATTGTAGTCCATAAAGCCTCAGTGAAGTCTGGAGCATCACAAATAAATAAATAAATAAAATCAAGGTTGCATCCTCTCACAGAGCACTGCCCAGCTGTTCAACTGGACTGCACACTACTAGGATTGGTCAAGTTTGAGAATGCTTGGGTTCAGGGCAGGAGAGTTTATCAGCCTTCTTGAAATTGCAATGGCTGGCTGCTGAAGAGCATATTGAAGCCAGACATGAAAAGTGAGAATCTGGAGCTATTACTCTGTGCTCCCAAGTGGTCAAACCTCCTCCTGGAACTCATGCAACTCCATCTCACTGCAGGCAACTGGAATTTCCTAACTCTAAGTGTTCAACTTTGCCATTTATAAAAAAAAAAAAGATAAAAATATATTAATTTACTGCAAGTATTTCATATTTCTTAACTATTGGGGATGCTTACAACTTCATGCCAGTTCTGACAATTACAGTCTAAACCTACTGAAATTCATTGTAATTTAAGAAACATGTCTGTGGACATGTCAAATTAAAAAACTGCTGCACCATATGTACAAGGTGCACTACTCACTAGTCCGTGTACATACACTACCTAGGTCAGGCTGCAATGCTTCCCTGTCAAACAGAAGTTCTGTGGTACACAGTGGGACAGAAAGGATTGCAAAAGCTAGTAAACATTTCAGTTCAAGCTTAGTTTCACTATTGGTTTTAAGAAATTTAAGATTAAACTGCCACAAGAAAGCAGCAGTCCCGACCTTTCCCCCAACCATATGCTCTCACATCTCTTTTGTGTGGACAGCAGTGATTTTGACCATGTGGTCCAGTGGATCAATGACCAACTAATTCAGAAGGATTATTTTTCAGAGAGATCACAAGTGATCCAACTCACTAGGCAGCTGTACAAACACTAGTGCCAAAACAAGATGGGGCAAGACTGCCCAATCCAGTAGCAGCGTGGACCTAAATTGGCATAAACTAAAGATGAAATCCCAAATAAAGTTTGTCTGCAGGGAGAAGGTTTCAAGCAGTGGAGTTTTCCCAAAAGAAAAACAAGCAAGCAAGCAAACAAACAAAACAAAACCAACACCACCCAAAAAAAACCACCCAAAAAAACCCCACCACACCAAGTACAAGAAAAAAATATATAAAATGGAGTATAATTTCATGGAAAAATCACATCATGTCTGATCTGTCCAAAAAGAGATGCATTAAGTGGAAGACTGAAAGAAGGAAAAAACCCAAACCCCAAACTTCAGTAAGACTAATTCACACACAATTGCAATAGTCAAAGAATATCAGATATTTCATGCTGCAAAGGGCTCTAACCTGCAGCACAAAAAAAACCAGACATCAAAGCAGCTAAGAAACCTAAGGAATAAAAGTACCTGTGGGTTTTGTTTGAATCTGCTGACTTTTACAATAAGTAGTAACTGGATTAAGTAACATTTGCTTATATGTCTGTTGACTTCTAAACTATGACTAAGTCCTAAAAATATGACTGCAGACATCAAATCATCCAAAGATCAATCACCAGAAGAGAACAGGTACACACAGCTGGGGAGTTATAAGTCACAAATCTACCCTTTGGTGAAAAGCAGATCAGCCATATGAAAAAAAATTAAACCTGCATTCAAAGAATCATAGAATGGTTTGGGTTGGAAAGGACCTTAAAGATCATCTAGTTCCAACCCCCCTGCCATGGGCAGGGACACCAGACACTAGACCAAGTTGCCCAAAGCCCCATGCAGCCTGGCCTTGAACACTTCCAGGGATGGGGCATCTACAGCTTCTCTGGGCAACTTGTTCCAGTGTCTCAGCACTTTCACAGACAAAAATTTTTTGCTTATTATCTAAGCTAAATCTACCCTCTTCAGCTTAAAGCCATTACCCCTTGTCCTATCATATTCATAAAGCTAACTACTGATGTGGCTGGTCTAAAATCTTGAATAACTTTTACAAACATGAGACCTCTAAGTGTCCCACACAGGAAACTGTAACCAAGGCTGCAAATTTGGTTAACTAAAAATGAAGACTTTTCTTTGTATCTGCAGACAACTTTTATAACAACGGATTAAACACTAACGAGCATGTGCCAAATTGACACAGCTAAAAGGCCAGTTCTCAGTTGTTTCTTCAAAACATGAAGTCTCATTTTTTTCGGTACAAACTCCTTTACAAACCTGGCAAACTCTAGTTTTCATTCTGTAAGTTAGAAATACAGGCTACTGAAGAAAACTGCAGAAATTCGTTTCTCCTCTTAAGAGTTTACTGTTCCACGATCAGCTGCTGTGTTCTTAATTTTTGTCATCTGTTCCAAATTTGAGTTTTGGCAACCTGAACTAAGGACAAACAAGTAATCTGTTGCTAATTTCCTGCAGATGTAGTATTTCTCTTTCCTGACCTAATTAGATGTCACAGAAAAAGTGAAGGAATTTGCCTTGGGTTTAAGTGGGCTGGTGCATCTACAAAGAGATTGGTTGGTTTAAAAGCTCCATTAATTAATCATAACTTGTCGAGTGGTAGCTTCACTGGAAACTGCAGCCAAAGCGTACAAGTCCCTGCAGTTCTTTCAACAAAAATTGGTAAGATCATAAGGCAAGAATTCTTATTTCTCAACACAGTTCCAGTGGCTTGGTCCAAGACTGCTTCTTTCGAGAGGTATGTTGCCTTGGTCATTGATGTATGGTATTTTGTCTCTTGCAGATGAATCTAGTAAGAGTTCCAGTCTCTGAGCAATCATTTTCTTAGCTTGTCTGCATCAACGATACAATTTTTGTCTCAATAAATCCCATCATAAACATAAGTATTTTTCTAAAGTGTCACAGAACTGGCATGAAAGCAGTGAGATTTATTTTAAAACATAGTTATTTACGCAACATCCAATTCAAACTGTCTTCTACAACTGATGAAGTTTGGGATAGCAACTTCTCTAATGAATGTATGTAAAGAGGCAGGAGGGAAAGCTAAAAGGATAAAAAAGGTCACTGGACAGCAGACAGCTTCCATCAGCAACAGCAGCTGTTCTACTGTTAGCATTACTAATTGAAACAGCACCTGTACATACACACACAGAAGCCTACCATTTTAAGAGGGTACCATCTCAGCTGACTACCACTGCCACTAGCTCGCATTCTTTTCTTGTGATAGGCAAGAGTCTACTGCAACTGGAAAGTGAAAACTCACAAACTTGAAATGTGTGCCTTCATGTTAAAAAGTCAGAACAGCTAGAGAATAGAAACCATTAAGCATTGGTATGTCCAGAATAATGGACAGCACATCACAGAAAGTCTAACAGATATAGTATGACTTTGCTGGAGAAAGTCATCTCACTAATGCCATATGCAAGGACCTAGCAGGAAAGTTTCTGAAGAAGCGGTTTTAACTGCAGATAAATGCTTTTGGGTTAGCAGAATTTGAGTTGTTCAGCTGCTCATCCACAAAAGACTCCAACATCACAGAACAACCAGAAAGAACAGTATTTAGGCACAGACAATGCCTTTAGTGTTCATACTTAACAAAGTATACCATAACTGTAATTTTTTAGTTGATACTGGCTTTGCCAGCCAGCTGTGTCAAACAAGACATGTTTCATACTGTCCACTTTCCTGTTCCTTCTGGGGAGGAAATTTTTAAGCTTATTCATCAGTGTGAGGCAAAGCTGACAGGCAATGTCAGAAAATAAATATATTCTTACATATTTTACGGTTCCTGCTACGCTTTAATTAGTGACCTCCTATGTGGAAAAAAAAGTTACAAGGTAAATTTAAAATTCATGGCTATAAAGTAAGTCAGATATGCTGATTGGAGAATCAAGATTTATCAATACAAGGAAAATGTTTAGGTTCTCATTTCCCTTTCACTTATTTTAAATCTATATACCCAATTTTAAAACCTACCATTCCATGCATGTGCAGTAATGTAAACTTTTAGAACTTCTCCCTTGGACTCTAATTCAAAATTCTTACTAAAAAAAAAAATAATAATCCCTTCCCATTACTTGTTTTGCAGATTCCGTAAATATAATGTGGAAAAAAAATTAGACATTAGTCCTACAGGCACTGGGAAGAATGTGCTGGTAATCTTTGGGTTCTAGTGCATCAGATGATGAAATCTGTTTTACTGTCATGTATAAACTTAATGATGAATAGCCAAGCATATTTGATTACCAAAATACATAAGTATTGTTTATATTTCATAAAATGATATGTTTAGCTCCGAGGATGTTTTGGAAGCCTCCAAAAATCTGGCAAAGCATCATTTTACATGTATTTCAAGAACATTTGAAAACCGGACAGCTCACACATCTTATGCCAACAAAATTAGAAGACTAAGTAATGATTTAAGATTATAGATATGCACAATTTTTCTTTACTGCTGACTTCTTAAAAACCACTTTGTGACTAACAATTGGAAAAAAAGAAATAGGAAGAGATGGTCTAACTGTGTTTCAAATTAAGTCTTTCCATGAATATTTTCAGCTTAGGAAAAGGACAACTGAAAACATTCCAGGATACGCTTTGTACACAAAACTAAAAACATAATAGAACTGGTGGAAAATGCAAATAATTTAATTTTTTTTAAAGAGTCTTTAGAAGAAACACAAAACAAACGTCTGTCACGCCTTGTTTGTTGCATTTCTGTGACTATTCTCACAAAAGACTAGCATCCTTAGCATCTGCTAACCACACAAAACATAGAACATAAGGAAAACTACTCAAACCTTAAGCTCCAAAAATAAAAGGGCCACTAATGCTCCATTCCTCCAAGAGCTAAAATAAACCACAACTGGTCTTTAAATCACCTACAAACAGTAGATGAAGTTCAGCTATCCAACTGTTTTAAGATACTGTTGCCTACCAAAGACCACATACATTATGTGTTGATTTCTCTGCACACAGAAAGTTAACTGCATTTTCATACATTGTAACATTCAGTAATCACACATAACACATGACCTACAATAATCTTTAATGGACAGAAAAGCATCTGTGTTATGCTACTGTGTAGCAAAGACTTTAGTGACAACATGTCCTACAAGAACCAGGGCAAAATTGCTACGGAAGACAAAGTTTGTCTTTCCTTAAGTCCGTATCAAGTTTTCCACTTTATCTCATGGTAGTTATTAGCCAATACAGATTTTTCTGTTTGAGCTGAACTTAGATCACAACCATTACCAACTGTCATGCTCCCAAAGCTCCCTTGCTTTCCCCAAAAGAAATGTTAAAAGTTTACTCTATACTACCACCTCCTCTGCCCAGTGAAGCAAAGAACCTGTAGTTTTAATGCACTGTCAGTCCCTATCATGATTTTCACTCCTTATACAACAAGTCTAAAACTACAAGAAATTTAAGCTAATAAATAAATACCATCTAGCATTACTAACTGCTAAATTATGCACTATCTTTGTAAGTCAGAATCTCTCAGCTGTGCAAACTGGGTTACAGACATAAAGGCGGCCATCACACTGGGAGGGGAAGGGGAGTGATGCTGTATTTTGCCAGACCAGATGGCAGACTTCAAACTTATCTGCAACCTTCAATGACTGTCCATGAATGGACCCTTTCACTGATCAGACATAACTAACTCCATGAGCATGATTAGCACAGTTCTGTATTCTCTCTGCACTACTTTCTTCTGCTATTGCTCTAGCACAGCTCACTGAAAATAGAGACAACTTATTGGTGGCAGAGGGACCAAATCAGGGAGGAGAAAGGTAATATGGGTGAGCAGAAGGGACAAGTTAGTCATATAGTCATCACTTCCCCTACATTTACTCATGTTATCACATCATTCATTTGATCTACATTCGAGTGAAGTATTGCACATGCAGAAACCAAGATTTAAAGCATATGCCACTCATTACACAACTAAAAGCACAGAAGAGAGAAAGTAACCTACCAATTTACGGAAGAACACTGTTCAAGCAAGGATTTGGGAAGTATTTTTGTGAAAGACAAATTTCAATTTAGAAAAAGTTACAGGGGGTTGGGGTGGGGTAGAAACTACGTTTCTCATTCAGCAGTGCTTAGAAGACTGAAGATAAGAACATAAGTGCAGACAGACAACACTTAGTACCACCAAGATAAGATTGTAAAACTAGAAAGCAATAGTCTCTGAAGAGATTAATGTCCATAGCATCCAAAGAGATAAGGTTAAGAATTTTTATCATGATTACAACTAATAAAACCATGATTTTAGACAACCAAGGGAATTCCAGCCAACTTTCCTGAAAGTGCCATAGAAACAAATTCAGAATGAGAACAACAACGATGGTCTTGACCAACAGGACCACCAAGAGATATCATCTGTCATGATGCTGATGTATCTTCAGCCCCAGAAAGTTCCTGCAGCACAGTGCTAAGGTGCCTGTCCAATTGCTCAGGCAAAAAATATTTGAATAATCCATTACCACCAACGGGTGTATTCCTGCTCTCCCTTCCAGCCTCCAGTTCTTAGCTACAATCCCCCTACTGCACATTAGCACACATCAGATGTCCCTGAGCCTATGCAATGCACTCAAATAACACAGAACAACCCTCAGAATAAAAGTGGTAAGTTTTGGTGTTTTGAGCACAAGTAATTGCCAAAGATGGCCCAAAAGAGGAGATGAGACAGTGTAAGAGCAAGCTTTGGGAGGGGAGGGAGTCAGTCGTATCCTCCCATTTTCGGTGGCTATGGAATTGCAGCCTCTTGCCATAACAATTGTCACTATTATCAGTCAAAGTATACTAGACTCTACATACCTTCAGTAGGCCATGCATGGCAGTTCTTTTACAGGATTTCCCTATGCTTCCAGGTCACTGAGCTCTTAAATACACAGCAGAATTATTTTTAAGATAGGAAATTAAGCTTTGCAGTTAACTTGAGCATTCTTTTTCAGACAAGCATTTCCTCCTATCAAAACAGTCTTCCATTTTACTTAATGTTATGCTCTTCCTCTTGTGATGCCAATAAAACTAAGTTGCACAAGAAAGGATGACTTTAAAAAAAGTCCCTATACTGCCTGAAGAGAACAGAAAGGATCGGTCAAAAGGACAGAGCTGTCAAGTCACTGACCTCTTCTGTAAGAGCCACAGCAGCAAAGAAAAATTTTAAAGGTCAGCTCAACTACAGACAGTCTCAAGTAAGACAGGCAAAAAGAAGAGAGCTAACTTAAAACACTATGTGAGCATAACAAATCTTAAAACAAATCTGCTATGGCCACGAAGTATTAGCCTCTCCCAGTTCCTTCATAAAAATCTGCTCCATC